>JAJGRX010000697.1:0-35696 GCA_025461125.1 Carex kokanica
GGAATTGACCCGATCTGATTAATTTTGGATAGGATATGGTTTAAAAAATATAATCGGTTAAATTATGAAAATTGTTACAAAATTAATAATTTAATATTCAACCCGAATTCGAACCGGAACTGATACTGTAATGGATAGGATGTGGTTTTGATTTATTAATCTGACCCATAAACCTAACCGAACCCGATACCCGTATAAAGAAACACCTAGCACGCCCTGCGGGTAGTGACAGTACCGCATGTTGGGTAGCTGTGGGGCAATCTAGGCCACATGTGACAGTGACAGTGACAGTGCCGCATGCGACGTAGAGAGACGTTGAAACTTATACTAACATGATTAAGAATGACAAAAATGAACACTAGAGTCTCTCTATCTACTGTTTAACTCTTACCTTGATTGCATTTATCACCACTACCTCAAACTTTCAAAAAACCCGATAACCTAGACTAGTAAAAATTGTTTAAAATCTAATACACTATCATGTGGATCGACACCCAATCATATTACACGATAGGATCATACGCTTGTGATCTAAACGTAAGTATAAATTAGGGTTAATAAATCTTTAAAAGTAGTAGTACCATTTTGGTCCATCAACTAACAAATATATGGATCGGAATTCGGACCCGAACACTTTAGGGTATGGGTTCAAAATAATATCCGGACTCGACCCTACCCGACCCGATAGCACCTCTATGGATCTATTTTTCTCCTGGCGAATCAACGATTCTTCTGAGTGGAGTAGCGAATCAGACCACGTCTTTTTATTTGTTTCTTCTTTTACCGCGAATCAGTTTGGTCTGACTTTCTTTTCACTGTAATTTTTTTCTACTGAGCCATGAATTAAATTCAGGATAGACATTATTTCCATTCCGAAGTAAGTATAAGTATAAAATATCATTAGTTCTCTAAAAAATTCGAATCCAAATGTAGGCACTTCCTACCCCTGGCCCTCTTGGAGTTCGGCCTGACCCTTTTGAGTCCGCCGTTGCGTGTAAGACTGTTTGTACATAATTGATTTTTAGGTAAGAGTGAGGCTATGGTGCTATGCATAGCACCAATGGCTAGTGTACTACGGCTCAATATGGTACTTTTAAAATCCTAACGGTCGATCCGACCGTTCAATGTGATATCCATATGAATATGTACTTGCAAACTAAATTTTATATTTTTTCGAATTTTTTTACTATTTTTTCAGATAGGTAGAAAAATCAGTGTTTTTGAAAATTATGGACCATCAAAATTCTACCTATCTGAAAAAATAGTAAAAAAAATTCGAAAAAATATAAAATTTAGTTTGCAAGTACATATTCATATGGTTATCACATTGAACGCGACGGACGATTAGGATTTTAAAAAGTACCATATTGAGCCGTAGTACACTAGCCATCCGTGCTATGCATAGCACCATAGCCTCACTCTTTAGGTATTAGGTGATGACCAAAGTGTGATATTTAATACCCAATATTTAAAGAAGCCTGCCACATACTTGACATACGTAGTCGAAATCTTTTGAAAAAATCAGTAGTTATTATAAAACTTAATAAATCTGATCTGATTAGAATCAAGCGATGAATGTAGGGGTGCAAACATATCGGATACGGATCAGATAGTGGTAAAATCATATCTCTATCTGTTTTTATTTTTCGGATACATATATGAATCGGATATTAAACAGATACATACAGATACAGATTGGATATCAAATATCAGATATCTACACATATATACATAATATTTTCATAATATATATTAAATTAGAGTAGAACTAGGTGTTCTTAAGCTCATCAAGTTTCTTTGTGAGCTTAATTCAAAAACCTATTGAATTGGCTTCAAACAATGCATCCAAACCGATCTACTTCACGAGTGATGCATTTACATATTAAATTTATGAATTTTCGAACTAATTTAGTATAAAGTCAAGCGATAAAAAAAATGGTTTATAAGTTAATTTTAATGTATTCATTTTTCATCATTTTTTGACCGTTTGACTTTATATTAAATTAGTTCAAAAATTTTAAAACTTGATATGTAAACTCATCACTCGTGAAGTAGATCGGTTTCAACGGTTTAGATGCGTCACTTGAAACCAATCCGATGGATTTGAGTAAAGCTCACAAAGGCTTGGTGAGCTTAAGAACACGCTAGTTCTACTCTATTAAATATATGGTATATATCTACCATTCGGATACGGATAATTAAAATTCAAAACTATATCCGTATCTAATTTTCAAATACGGATCCGGTTCCGGACATAATATCCGATCGTTTGCACCCCTTATCATGAATGTAGAAAATCAAATTGACTTAAACAAATAATCACGAGTATAATACTAAATGTTACTTTAGAATAACATATCTCAATTATCATAACTCAAACATAAAAAGTAATTAGAAATATGTAATTAGAGTGTTACGGTGAATCCATATTTCTAAGATACATTTTTCATAGCATTTTTGTTACTCACGTTACAAAATTCTACCTAGCTACGCTTCTTGAATTCATTCCAAATGACAAATGACAAGTTGGATAACTTGATAGGGTATAATTCTTAATATATTACTAAGATTTCATTCTAAAGTATAAGTTCGATCATTTAGTACAGTGACGTGTTGACTGAATATCTATTATTAGGTTTAAATGGGTAATGTTATTTCATCGCACGTAGAATATATAATAAATTAACCGAATTTTTTATTAATATCCAAAAAAAATTCAAAATTTTCAAATCTACACCCCATTTGTAAAAATTTCGAAATCTGCTCAAACCAAGAAATAATTTCCGAATTCAGCCCCTGGATCCGCAAAATAAATTCCGGATCCAGACTTGACTTTTTGGGGAAATCGCAGAAATCCAATTCCGGAAAATTATTTAACGGATTTAGGATTTTTCTGATTTCTTTTAATTAAATAGAAAATATTATGAAAAAAAATTGTGATCCTTCTAGTACATTCAAATTGTAAAATACTGTGCCTATTTGAAAAAAAATTGATATGAAATCATTTTGGTCTGTATGTCAGATGAAATTGTGTTTTTTCGAAAATAGAAAGACCATGATATTTTCTTTATCTACTCAAAAGTGAATTTTGAACCGGGATCAATAACTTAAGATCCAAAACATTTTATTTTTTTCAGTAATATACAAAGAAATATTTTAATTTTTCTACAACAACAAAAAATCTGACCTGAAAAATATTGATCCGGGGTATTTGTCGCAGCCTTTCTAGTAAATTCAATTATATCGTATTCCATCTATTTTTAAATAAATATAAAAATATTTCTAATATTTCAATACAAAAAATAAATAAATCATAGCATTTTTTATTTAATTAAAAAAATTAGAAAATCTTATAGCCGTGAAATTAATTTCCGGAAAGAGGATTCTCATATACGGAAAATTATTTTCCAAATCTAGGGGCTGGATCCGGGAAATAAATTTCCGATTTGGACAGTTTCATATATTTTTGTAAAACCTGTGCAGATTTGTAAATTTTGAATTCTTTTAGATATTAGTAAAAATTTCGGATAAATGAATAATTGATCACATGAGAGCACACCGTTAAAAATTAGAGAGATAATTTTATATACAATAAATTAATTTTAATTAGGCGTTAGTTGTTTAATAATTTAGCACAATTGATTTAGGTATGATGCTTATGCAATTTCCATTACACCAATGTTTCTTTTGCAAATGGAGCAGAACTAAGGTGTTCTTAAGCTCACCAAGCCTCTTCGTGAGCTTAACTGAAAAACTTATCGGATTGACTTCAAATGACACATTCAAACCGTTGAAACCTATCTATTTCATGAGTAATGTGTTTATATGTCAAATTTTAAATTTGTAAACTAATATAATATAAAGTCAAGCGGTAAAAAAAAGATGATTTATAAATTAATTTTAATGAGTTCATTTTTTATTATTTTTTGACTGCTTGACTTTAGACTAAACTAATTCGAAAATTATAAATTTGACATGTAAATGCATCACTCATGAAGTAGATCGGTTTCAACTGTTTGGATATATTGCTTGAAGCCAATCCGATAAATTTTTAGATTAAACTCACAAAGAGACTTGGTGAGCATAAGAACACCCTAGTTTTACTCTTGCAAATGTTAATATGAAGTGGTAATGCATCGCTTTGTTGGAAGTAGTCTGATACTTGAAAATAAATTTTTGTCGAATAAATCTCATACTTATACTTGTATTCGTGGGTACTTGGATAATTAATGACATCCAAATAATAATTCCAGTGATTTATAACCCAAACAACATATGTACTAGGTATATTCAAAGATATTTTCATAAACTAAGGTTCTTTCTTAATTAAAAAGATATAGAAGTGAGTTGAGATCTAGAAGTGAGTTGGCACAAAATCGGCCCTATTCATACGTAATTTAGTGTAATTTACCGTATTTAGCATAATTTTACATAATTATTATAATTTAGCGTAATTTAGTGTAATTCAGCGTAAATTAACATAATTTCAAGTAATTTAGCATATTTTAGTATAGATATGCTAATTATATATAAAAAAAGTAATCTAACGAATATTTAAAAAACAATTCAATTTTTTAGTGACATATTTCAGCATTTTAGTTATTTGTCTTTAAAAATAAAAAAAGAAATAGGGAACCGGCCAGAAAATGACCAGTTTTCTATTTAAATAAGAGACCGGCTATTTTCTGACCGGTTTAAGTATTTTTAATAAAACCGAGCGGCTCTGGATATTTTTTATTATTTGTAATTAACTTTGATATTAATAAAAATGTCGGCAGATAGAAGAGTATCGGATTGTACTTTTCACGGAAGGAAGGGAAAGAGAAATATGACTGTTTTTCTTCCTCTCACCTCCTCTTGTGGAAGAAAAGACAATTTGTCACAGTTCACACATTAAAAACTAGACCAATCCATTCATGATTTACAGTCATAGTTCACGCATTTAAAGCTAGTCCTAGTCCGTTTAAGAGTTTGATCTCCCATCCTCGACCAAATCCCCTCCTCCGTCACACGTCGTAGCCCCGTTTATCTCTCTCATCGTTTCTCGCTAAAACCCCCATCTCTCAAAAGCCAACAGTAATAACCAAAACCTAATTCAATAGCGCCATCCACAACCTACTTATCCAGTCTCTTCTACGGGTGAGCAGTGAGCTACAACTAGCTCATCGGATCTAGGGTTAGTGGATTTCAGATAAAAATCTTCTCTATCACATGGAGTGGGACAGTGAATCTGAGGGGCCAAGCGGAGCGGAGGAGGAAGAAGAGGACGAAGATGAGGGACTAGGGTTAGGATTAGGGTTCATGGTCGGAGAGGGAGGTAAAGGCGCGGCCTTTTCTTTCGCGGTGGAGAGGATGCTTGTCGGGTCAAATCCTAGTGGAGGGTCTGGACGTGACCCTAGCTGTGGGTTTGTTGTGTCTGATGCGCTAGAGCCGGATTTTCCCATTATTTATGTCAATCGCGGGTTCGAGGAGGCTACCGGGTATCAGGCTGAAGAGGTTCTTGGAAGAAATTGGTCAGTCTATGTTTGTTACTCCATTCTATTGCAATACCCTTTTCTTTGTTGAATGAATCTTCCTTTGAGACCGGTTTTTGTGTGAGATTGTTTGGGATTTACTCTAGACTACAGCAATTGATGAGCTAAGTTGAAAATTTATGGTTAATTAACTGAAATTGCTATTTTTTGTGGGTTATTAGTGGCCTGTGACCTGCGCTTTCTGTCAGGAAATATTTAGTGTGGGGGTGAATCAAAGATAACTCAATCCAAAAAACGTATAACTTGTATACTAGAATTCCTTTATGAATATATTTTGCTTTCTTTTTGAAAGAAAGAAAGAAGACTGATTATTGAATGCCCGTGCCTCCAAATTTGTTTCTCTACCTGAAAACATGATTCTGTGAAAATGCAAGCCTGTTTAGTATAAGTAGTCGATCTTGGAGAGACCATATTCCTAATTACTTTTATTTCGTGTTTTCACCTTTAGCCTTTTAAAATGGTGGGGTTTTTACTGTAGGCTAAGGTACTTCGTGGCAGTACATGTGACCAGCCAAGATGTCCTTTGTGGTACATGTTTTGTCATGTCTTTGGTAGAAGTACATGTACAGATCAATTGAAAATGAGGATAATCCTCTTTTGTTGTTCATCACTGTTATCTTTTCTTAAGGTTTAATGAACGGGTAGCAATAGGTCAGGTTGCATCAGTGTATAGTCCTGTTAATAAAAGAGAACAATATTGATAAGGTTCCAACTATTGAGTTCCTTTTGTTGAAAAAATGACATTAATATTGTGTTTGGTTCCGGTCCCTTTAGGGGCGTCTGGTAACACGGACCTGTGCTTGTCCCGCTATAGGATCAGATGAGGTCAACAGATCAAAATGGACACATTTTAGTCCCGGCAGAGTTATATTTTTATTTTTTATTAAAGGTGCCTGTTCGAGTTTAGCCATCCTAGTTCACTTAGAAAAAAAAAAACTTGGTTGCCTGTGGGTAAAGAAATCATAACTAGTACAACCTTGTTAGCACAGGTAAGATACTGCCACTCCTAGTTGAAATGTTTTGACTTCTTAAATGAGTAAAAATAAGATAGCAAATGTGGGCTGAGCTGGGTGTAAGAGTCAGCTCTGCCTAGGAACCTTTAAAGTTGGAATGTACTCAGTTCTTGCCTCCAAAAAATGATGATTTAGCTTAGATTAATTGTTTGTGGGTAGGACCATTTTTCTAATTGATCAAGCTTGTTAGAGATGGCTAATACAAAAATGTAGTGTAAATATACTGTTTTGTAACTTTACAGATTTGGTCAGTATTCTATTTAATTTGACTGAACATTTGATCCACCAAAATAACCAGGTTGATTAAAACTGAATTATAGATCCGGGCTTGTACTTAGTTATGCGATGCTCACCAATTTATTTCAATTTTTTTACTTTTATAATAAGCGTTGCTGAGCTGTGAATTTCTGACAAAAGGTAAAAGGTCCCTCTTTGTTAGGACTTGTAATACTAATCTTTCTCGTGTTCTTCTGGGTGAATTTTTTTTTTTTGTGGAGGGTCGTGGAGGGTTTAGGATCTAAGGTTGAATCCAGAACTTTATCTAATTGATAGGATCGTGTCATCAATACTGAGTTATTGCTTACTGGATTTATATTCAATGGAGCTGTTTACATTGTCTGTTGGCATTTTCCAACAGAACCTATATTGTTAAGCCTCAACTAATTCATGAAAATGATCATGAATCAGACATCCAGAAAAGGAAAAGTAGAAAGATCGAAATAGGTTATGTTTTACTGGTGCTGAAACAATATTTTCCTTTTGCCTTCACAATGCAATTTTTAATGTATTTTTTTTTTGTCAATTTTACTTTCCATGGCAGCCGATTTTTACAGTGCCGAGGCCCCTTTGCACAGAGACGGCACCCATTAGTAGATGACAATGTTGTTGCTGAGATAAGGCGGTGCATAGAAGAAGGGCTCGAATTCCGAGGAGATCTCTTGAACTTCCGCAAAGATGGCTCACCTGTCATGAATCACCTGCAGTTAACCCCTATTTACGGCGATGACGAGACCATAACCCATTTCATGGGCATCCAGTTCTTCATTGATGCCAACATAGATTTGGGCTCCATACCTGGATCCATTAGTGTGAAAGAACCTCCCATTCTTGGCTCCTACATTCGACTTGTCTCGGCCGGTCACCACTCACTTGTTTGCCGTGAGTTTTGTAGCATCTTTCAGTTGAGTGACGAGGTATTGTGTCAGAAAATTCTCTCCAGGCTTTCCCCTAGGGATCTCGCATCAGTGGGTTCTGTTTGTGAAAGACTGTACCAGCTGACAAAGAATGAGGATCTTTGGCGGATGGTCTGTCAGAATGCCTGGGGAAGCGAGACAACTCGTGCTTTGGAAACTGGGCTGGGTGCAAAACAGCTTGGCTGGGGTCGTCTCGCCAGAGAGCTAACAACACTAGAAGCAGTTGCATGGAGCAAGCTGACTGTTGGTGGAGCTGTCGAACCATCCCGCTGCAACTTCAGTGCGTGTGCAGTTGGCAACCGTGTTGTACTTTTTGGGGGTGAAGGCGTGAATATGCAGCCTATGAATGACACATTTGTGCTGGACTTGAACTCAACCAAGCCTGAGTGGAGGCACGTTGATGTCAGCTCGGCCCCACCTGGTCGGTGGGGCCACACACTCTCGTGCCTTAATGGATCCTGGTTGGTGGTCTTTGGCGGGTGCGGGAGACAAGGTTTGCTTAATGATGTGTTTATTTTAGATCTTGACGCACAAAACCCTACGTGGCGAGAGATTGCCAGCCTGGCACCGCCTCTGCCTCCGGTCATGGCACAGCTCTTGCACTGTAGATGGTACAAAATTGGTTGTGTCAGGGGGGTTGTGCAGACTCTGGTGTGCTGCTCAGTGACACATACTTACTGGACGTGACAATGGAGAAACCCGTTTGGAGAGAAATACCTGCTTTCATGGACCCCACCATCCAGACTGGGTCACTCTCTGTCAGTCTATGATGGCCGCAAGATATTAATGTTTGGGTGTTTGGCAAAAAGCGGGCCTCTCAGGCTTCGATCAAGTGATGTGTTCACAATGGATTTGAGTGAGGAAGAGCCATGCTGGAGGTGTATAACAGGTAGTGGCATGCCAGGTGCAGGGAATCCTGGTGGGGTTGGCCCACCACCGAGGCTCGACCATGTGGCAGTAAGTCTACCTAACGGCAGGATTGTCATTTTTGGCGGGTCAGTGGCAGGTCTCCACTCTGCTTCGCAGTTGTACTTGTTGGACCCAACTGAGGATAAGCCGACGTGGCGGATCTTGAACGTTCCAGGTCGGCCACCCCGGTTTGCATGGGGGCATAGCACGTGTGTGTGGGTGGGCACCCGTGCAATAGTGCTTGGAGGTCAAACTGGAGAGGAATGGATGTTAACTGAAATACACGAGTTGTCTCTGACGAGCACTCTGGTTTGATTTTTGTGTGTTTATTAGTTCCTTTCTAAATCTGTTTGGTATTTATTATCATGATCATTATTAGTAGGTAAGTGAAAAATCATAAAATTAACTGTCTTTTGTAGCTTTTGTCAGTTTACTTTCGTAAGCTATAAAGATGGCCAGTTATGTTGTGTATTTTGTTGGGTAGGAAAAAGCAAGAGACGCTTTGAGTTGTATAGCTTAGTAGTTTAATAATGCATCTCGTGCTTTGATTTGCATTATGATACCAATTTTTTTTGTGTACAGCGACGTTGGCTTGGATATAGTTTTGTGTTCTCGTCCCGAACTAAACGCTAGGTGTTCTTGGTGTTGGATTTCCCATGGTCTCTGTTTAATTTCTTATTTTTAGTATTAGCTGAATGTGCTGCTAATGTGAGCTGTTCACTTTGAAGTAATGCAATAATCAGTCAAAGCTAAACAGTGATTGTTGCATTACAACGCTAGTCGGCTAGTGTAAGCTTTAGTATCTTTCTGGCATTAAATATTTGATGTTAGCCTAAATCAACATTCCAGTTTGTTATCTACTTTAGCAGCCGTTGCATCCCAAAGACCAAATTAAGTAAAAAAACAATATTTCAACAAGACGTTATATTGTTATTTTTTCAATTCAAATCAAATCAAAACGTATTCTTATCTATTATATTTTTCGGATACATAATGGATACAAGCAAATAAGGATAAGATATAATCATACAAGACGAATACGAAAACGATATAATTCGGATAAAGACAAATAAATACTGATATATATATTGGGAAAGCATTCCAAAAATAATATAATTGAGGCAGCGGCGCGCGCACTATAACGAGTTAGGTAATAGAACTCGAAAAAATTACCCGCCAAACGAGGAACAAATTTTCTTTCGTTCATCAAAATAATGCTAACGAAAACCCCTCTCACAACATCCCCTTCTCTAACCTCTAAACCCTAAATTGAGCAAACCAAACCCCTCTAATCCCTCTCCGTCATGCCTTCTCTAACCACTTCTTTAAACCCTTACCCGTTCTCAAATCCCCTGCCTCTCCTCCATTCAATGCTAATATTAAACCAAACCAAAACACTAACACTAAATGTAGCTAGCGCATGCAATTTGAGTTATGATGAGAAGAGCAGGAGACCTCACTAGCGGTACAGGTAAAGGAAATGGTGTGGTGGCTGTGGCCGTAGATGGTGACAGGAATAGCCAGTATGCGCTTAGATGGGCTGCCGACCACCTTCTGCCACGTGGCCAGATCTTCTACCTGTTACACATTCGCCGAAAGATTACTTCTGTTCCTACACTTGGTGAGATTTGTTTTGTATTTGATGTTTTCATTTATTTTTTGGATGGACTAACATTTCTGAACTTTGGCCAAATTTATTGTATCAAATAATCAATAAGATGGAGGGACTAAGTGGAATTTCCACTTCCTAATGTTTCAATTTTAGCAGTTATTAATATTATACTCAATGAGATTTTTTAATTCAATTGGTTCTATAGATGGCTATCTCCCGATATCTGATGTGGATGATGAGGTGGCATCACAATTTCTAGAGCAGTGTGACCTCCAGACGAAAGAACTTCTTCTTCCTTTTCAGTGTTTCTGCAGTCGCAGAGGAGTACTTGCTATACCTTTATTGCTGGTGTCAGTCTGGTTGTACCTCCTATATTCTAATTACCTGTTGCATTTGAGACTGCTAAGTACCAAGTTGATATCAAACTCTCTACTAAACATGTAACTTTTGAATTAGTAAATTTCTAGATAGCTACCAAAAAAATTCACCCAAGTAACTACAAAAAGAAACAAAAGATATGAAATGTCCCATTCTATACTATGTAAATGATCATGGGCGGAGCCGGACTTTCAAATTATGGGGGTCAAACGTAAATGGGAGTCAATCATATAATTTTTTATGTTGTGAGTGAGGGTTAATTTTACACTACCCACAACATTTTACTCTAAATTATATAGAAAATTATGCATAGATACAAAATTTTGAAAACAAAATTGGGGGTCAATTTGACCCCCATTCAATCCACATAGCTCTGCCTCTGTAAATGATGAGCAAAAAATGAGGGTATTTTGCTAGCTTGGACACTCTTCTTGAAATGGGATGTGAGGGGTATATATAATATTTCTGAATGAGGATAGTTTGCTAGTCAGGGCATTCAATGCACTTCTTGCTTTCCAGAGGTATAGATGATGTTTAAATGTTTTAGGTTGTACGAGGTTAATTCTTGTTAATGAGTTTTCCCAACCAAAATATGGGAATCTTTTGCAGATTATCTAAAGGGAGTTGATTTTGTAAATTAGTGATATAACAGGGGCTCTCTGCAACCTTTCTCCTAATTTTTTGTAGTTTCCTGTTTTGTATGTTCACGTGTGTGGTGTGCAGTTACAGTGCAAGGAAATAATATTGGATGAAATAGACGTCGCAAAAGGGATTGTGGATTTTGTGATGCACCGTGGAGTTGACAAGCTTGTCGTGGGGGCACCGAGCCATGGCGCTATTGCTGGTGCATTTATTAGGTCTTTCTTACTTTATGTTTTCTATCATAGTATGTAGAATTTACTGTTTTATAGTTACTCCCATACTTTCTGTAGTAATTGCTATCTAAAAGGGGGATTTCCCTAAGCAAGTGCAATGATATTTCTCTAGATAAATGGGGGAGAAGGCCAGGGATAATTTTTTTTTCTTATTTTGTTGAATAAAACAGGTGGCTCGGGGAGGTGGGGAGTGGGGGCTTTGGAAATAGAGAGAATTATACACAATTCTTTTGACGAACTTTGGGAGTGCACATGAAATTTTTCCTAGATTTATTTATTGGTGGTATGGTATTTAGTTTTTTCTTTCTCTTGGATCACAGAGCATTTGGGAAGCCAGATGTGCCGACTGCTGTTTGTAGAGCTGCACCCGACTTTTGTTACGTCTATGTAATTGCAAAGGGCAGTAAAATAGTGTCAGTTCGGCCGGCTTCATGCCCAAACCGTTCCACCAATAGCCAAAACCTTAGATTGAGTGGAGAGATTGAGTCAACTGCAAAAACTTCCTTCCAGACAGTTAAAAGTTTGTATTTACATATTGCATGATTGTTTTCAGAAATTATGGTATCTGTCTAGGCCCTTTATCTAACAAAAAGTATGACCGTAGATTCTCCTGTTGCAGGTGACCCATACACTCGTGAAACTATTGAAGGAACTCCAAGGTTGTTTTCAAACTTTCTCCTTTTGAAAAATAAATCTATAAAGAATTTTTGTATATCTTTATTTATCATGTCTTATATGCTTAGAAAGATCTTTAGTTGATATGCCAGATATGATAATCCATTACCCATCTGGTATTGAAAATTTTGAGGACCTGTTAAGTACTTAACTTGGGGAACATCTCAATTTTTCTGATCAGTCCTAAAGTTTACTCGCAGAGTTCAGTTTATGAAAGTCTCAGTATGGTTAAGTACCAGTCGTTCATGCACATGTAATGCCAAACCAGTACTGTAGATTCCCAGTTAGTGCCACTTAGTCCCACTCAAACTATTATTTCTTACAGCTTCAATTTTCATTGTCCTTTTGCCAGGTCATCTTCTGACCACTCATCCATAACAGCATCTTCTTATGATGATAGAATTAGTGATAAAATTAAATGGCTGGATAACAATGAAAGTGGGCGTTTCCAGGAGACTTTCGTGTCATGCCCTAGCCCATCTCATGCTGGCCTTGACCTGACCTCACCGGCAGAGTATATCAGTCGTGAGTTAATAAACAATAGTGGCAGAAAACTACCTCCCACGCTATCCACCTCAAGTCCCCACGGAAATAGTTTCTATCAGGATGCACCAGGCTTCCTTTTCAAAGATTCAGTGGTAAGGGTTTTTTCCAAAATAGAATAATAATACCAGTATGGTACTGGATCGACTAATTTTTTAAATTTTCTTTTATTGGCAATAGCATAATTTTTATGCCTCAATAAATTATTATTTTTACCAAAAACCTCAATTGAACCAACAATATAAAGAGAGCCTCCATATTGAAATTGTTTTCAGTACTGCTCCTTTCTAATAAATTGAAAAAGTGACAACATTATTTTGGTAGCTTGGTGGGAGTAATATATTTTTAATACATTGTAGATACTATTAGTAAAATCACAATTAGTCGAGAATTTATTTCCTGATAATCTTGCAGGATGATTTGGATGCTGAGTTGGAACGATTGAAGTATGAGCTGAAAAGGGACACTGAAATGTCACTTGAGGACAAGTATGCCGAGGCAATTGATGTACAGCTTTTAGAGATATTTCCAGCTAAATTTTGTAGTATTAAAAGCAAAGAGATAAAGGAAGTACCGTGCGTGACTAAAATGATTGTTATAAAGAAAGCACATCAGTTCAACATAAGATATGTAAAAGAAGACGAGAACAATTGTCCGGAACTTAACTCTAATCAATACAAATTTACTTCATATTTTTTTTTCCTTTTTGCAATACAGAAGTCAAGGAGGCATGTTTACCTTATTATGCTTTTATTCTCACAGGAATTCAACAAGTACAGTAGAGACTCACTATCTCATCTGACAGAGAGAATGAAAAGGTGATTTCACCTATAAAGCAGAGAAAGCCAACCCCGATAACAGAGACAAGGGAGAAAAGGAAGCTTATAGAAGGTTTCATATCAGAAGCCAATTACCGCCGTTACAGCATGGATGAAATAGATCTAGCAACCGACTATTTCTCTGATGGGCTCAAGATAGGAGAGGGTGGATATGGACCTGTGTACAAGGCAACTCTTAACCACACACTTGTTGCAATCAAGGCTCTTCGTTCTGATATATCAACAACTCAGGGATTGAGACAATTCCAACAAGAGGTATGCCTATATGCCTCAGAAATAGATTTTACCATTACATCTGGTGGTGCCAACACTGACCCAATAACATCTTAATCTTTTGGCTAACATTATTTTCACGGTCAGTCTAATAAAACTTGTTTATCTTAACACAATCTTGCTAACATGATATTCTTTTCGTCTTGTTGTATTGTTTAGACTTCTAATACATTTCTTGTACAATTTAATTACCTTGTTATATATGGAGGTTTTGGTGGTACATACTTGGTACTAGAAATTTCTAATTTTCTTAAAAGTTCTGCATAAATCATAATGTAGGACTACACACAAGTTCTAAATTCTAAATTTATAATTCCTGCTCAGGATCCTTATACTTGATATGTGGTATCAAATAAGGATAATATTAGGGTACATCCAAATTTGAATGTACAACCTATCTCAATGTACATATTTTGAATAGTAGCCATTGATTCTATAAGGTAGACAAATAATTTCCATTATAGTTTAAAATTAAGTATCTTTTATAGATGAATTTTCTATCACAATTCATTAACTATCAAAAGGCTCATTTAACGCATACTTTTTCTCTCCATCTCTTAATAAAATAAATTTACGAAAATATTTTACTGGATAAAAAGGAAAGTTATTAAAAAATACTAGTTTAAATTTTAGCCACCTGTTGTATGCTAAGTGTGATGGATCTTAAAACTTGGATGCACACTAGAATTACCCACCAAATAGAAGTCTTTGTTGAGATCAATCAAGCTAACATCCCGCAATCTCTCATCCAGCTGGAGGTGTTAAGCTCTATGAGGCACCAAACATAATTCACCTCCTGGGTGCGTGCCCTGAATACGGGTGCCTAGTTTACGAGTACATGTCCAAAGGGAGTCTTGAAGAACGTTTAGCATGTCAGTCAGGCACACCTCCCCTCCCATGGCAACTTCGTTTCAAAATTGCATCTGAGATCGCAACGGGCTTGTTGTTTCTCCACCAGCAGCTCCCCGAGCCCCTTGTTCACCGGGACCTCAAGCCCGCAAACATACTTCTTGATCATAACCTCATGGCGAAGATTTCAGATGTTGGTCTAGCTAGATTGATCCCTTCGCTGCCTGGTGGATCCAATTCGACTTTCTACCGCATGACAGCTGCCGCAGGTAACCCAAATATAACAAAACAAAAAGTATATGTCTGATATGTGGATGGATCTAATTCCAATTAAAAGACATAAATTATACCTATTAAACAATGAGTTCTTTAATATGTAACTGGCACAAAATCTTATATTATGTTGATTCAATTACTGTAAATACCAATATTCAATATTAAATGTGGGATTGGTTGGATACATATTAGCATGTACCGAGGGCATCGTCCATGCTTGCAACTTGCATTGTACTTTAGTTCAGAATTCAGAGAATTTGTACCTAAGAAAACATGCCAAATACCCATACAGTCCTAACCGAAAGAGCATGGCAGGCACATTCTGCTACATAGACCCGGAGTACCAGAAGACTGGCATGGTCGGCACCAAATCAGATGTGTATGCACTTGGCATCATCTTGCTCCAGCTGGTAACAGGCCGGGACCCCATGGGCCTCACCCACAGCATCATGATTGCGCTACAGGAGGGTAATCTGGCTGACGTGGTGGACCCAAAGGTACCAGATTGGCCATTGGATGAGACAAAGAAACTTGTAGAATTGGCACTCAATTGCTCTGAGCTCAGGCGAAAAGACCGCCCTGAATTGGCATCGGTGGTCATGCCTGAGCTGACGCGCCTGGCTGCTTTTTGCTGAGGTCTAAGCATGATAGTGAGTTCTTCACGCAGCAGAAACGCTCCCAAAGCCTTAAAGTGAGAAATTTTGAATTTGAGTCCATCATAATTACACCAAAAGAATAGTAAATATCATCACAAAATTAATAAACTTGGTTAATTAATAAGAGACTGGCCAACCAAATTGAAATGCAATTCTTCAAATGCTTTAAACATTTGTATGCTGTTGGTCTTTGATCTATCATTCTATTTTATTTTGAACTATGAAGTATTTCTATTGTTGTAGGAACTGCCTATTGTGGGAAGGGATTGTTTTGAGGAGACACGTATTGTCAAAGGAGCATCTTTTATGCTATGAAAATATAGAATGCCACTTGGCAGCCTCTGCCAAGCATTTCAAAAAAAGAAAAATGAAAATGTACAGCTGATTGCTCGGATTTTGTGACTTTTAGAACACCATGTTAGTTGGAAATTTTGTGGAACTTGTACTGTTTATTTCTAAACCATATATACAAGCTTGAATGCTTGATGTAAGCTTTGCTTTTGGAAAATGATTTCTGAGTATTTACGGACTCTGGATATTTAAAATACGGAGTCAGGTTAATCTTCTTTTCTTTCAGCGTTAATAGTAATACACTATCGTGCACGTGTGTTGCAACGGGATATTATAAGATTGAATAGAATATGAAGAGACTTTTTTTATTGACATTTCATTCAGAATTAAGAAAAAATATATAAATAAAAATAAAAAACACAAATGACAAAAAAACGGAGAGATAAATAATAAATAACAGTAAAGAAATAACAACAAATGAAAAAAAATGGATCAAATATAACATGAAAAAAATCTTGAAGTATCATTGTTAGTATGATTATCTTCGATGTAGTCTAACTTTCTGAAAATGAACAAAAAAAAAAATGAAAATAGATTATAATTGCTCCAATTGAAAAAATATAATAAATTAGAAAAATAATATTTCTATTTTTGATTTTCTTGATCCCAGGTGGGGTGATTTGTATAGAAACAATTCTAATTAAATATATTCTAGATTTTTCTATTATGCCATTGGGATCTATATAGAAACAAACAAAGAAAAATATGAAAACAGAGAAAAAATAATTTTTCGTGATACTATAGAAACAAAGGAGATATAGGAAACTAAAAATAAGGAAAACGAAGAAGTTGCTAAACGTAGGAGAAATAAAGAAAAAAAAATGTCTCTACAAGGCAGTATATTTAATTTTAATTGTAATATATTGTGTGATTGTACGTGTAGCGAATATGTTTTTAACTAAATATAGACTTCTACACATAAAAAAAAATACATTTAATCAAACAAGACAGATTATTTGATTAGAGGGTTGAGATTAAATCTAAATTTTATTTTTTAATCATAGCCGTTAGCGGATCGGACACCCAACGTGCTTAATAATGGAATGAAGAAATGGAGATATGAGCCCGTTGTCTTTTCGTTCTTATGCTTCATCTTAAGTTCGATGTGAACCGTTGGATCTCAAATGGAAAGTTGAGATCCAAATGGGATCATCCATAAAATCCAGACTGTTGAAGTCTTGAATACAAGCCCATTTCTTAACTTTTACCCAATTACAGTAGTCAGTTTACGGTCAGTAGGTAGATAATAATTCTAATAAAAACATGAACTGAATTTTAGCTTATTTACAGCTTACCATAAATTCAATTTTCTATAATAATTATACTAGCATAAATTTGTATGAAGTTCGCACTTAATTTTTGTCAAGATATAATTCACGATGTGATGCGAGTGACGAAGGAATCCAGAAAAAAAAAAAAGAAATGCACCGAGCGTTCAGAATCATTCATCTATCGTCCGAAAAAAGGAAATATCGGTCCAAACTGGAGACGATGTAGACTCAAAAGAGGCGGTGCCTTCCTGATGAATTCGCATCCTCTGAGATATCTCATATTTTGCGTGACTTTTTGGAAAATCTCAACTGTTCAAATACGTTCTACACGAATCTCAAAGCTCAAATAATAATAGGCACCGCACACGTCGGTCATGCAAAATATGAGATATCTCAGAGGATACGCACTCCTCTCTGCTCCAGTTTTAAAGGAGCCTAATTTCCTAATGGACGGCTGGATTTAAATCCATCATTTTGTTTATTGATACCGAGTGACCGACTCGAGTCATGATGCCAGTTTACCTGTCCTACGCAAGCGCACACGCATCTGCCCACAGGCGGCTACTCCTCCCAAACAGGTCCTTCTCTCCAGTTATTTTTACTGATCATCATATCTCGAGGTTCTGGCTGGTGCCACATCAGCTCAATGAGAATCCAACGTCTTAGATTTTCTTAATGGATGTGAACAGAGTTTTTGAAAAGGAGATGATCTAGACAAGTCCGTGGCCGTTTTTCCTCCATTTCTGTATTAGCATTTACGCTCATTTTCCCTCAGCTCCCGATTCTTTTTCAGGGAGGTATAAAACTTTAGATAGTTTTAAGAGAAGGCGGCGGAGAAGGAGGGGTTGAAGGTTGTAAGGAGCGTGAGATGGCGCCAATCACTTGCAACGCATGCAATAAGGAGTTTGAAGGCGAGGTGGATCAGAAAGATCACTATCGCTCCGAGTGGCACCGCTACAATCTGAAGCGCAAGTTTTCCTCAGATTTTCTATTGAAATTCTTTCTTTTTGTATTAAGATCCTTTTTTTTGTTTTCTTGATCTCCAATCGCATTTGGATGCGTGCAAACTATTTCGGTTCTTTTTTAAATGGTACTTTTTGGTTGCTTGATTTCTAGGGTTTACCGAAATTGATATTTGGTTATTCATGGACCTAGGTTTCTTTTATCCAGTATTTGAGGAACTTAAAATCTTCTTTTAACTTTTTCTTTCTCAGTTGGTAATCTCTGATATGAGCATTTTCTTTCTCAGTTAGTAATCTCTGATAGGAGCATTTAATTGCACCAAGGCGAAATGCATTTTACTTACTCATGGGGCTCGTTTCTGTTATATCATAATCACACAAAAAGATGCCGACTGTCAGAGTGGCATTTGCATCAATTTTGCTGCTAAAGGTCCTCAAAATGGTTCCATACATATTTGGCTTTTTGTTGGAATGTCTGATATTTAGACCACTAGGTTAATATTTAGTGAAGGGGAAGGACATAAACAGAAAATGACCTTTTTTTTTTTGGTTAATTTCACAGGAGGTCGTCTAATTGTGTGTTTCAAATTGATAGGTCAATTTTGATTTGTCAATACGCAACAGCTGAACATTTCTTGTCTACGTTGCATTCATCACTGAAATGTGGAATTTGGATTATTTTTAAAGTTTCTGGATTCATCAATTAAAATTATTTATATGATCCTTTTTATGGTGGTAGATCAAGTTATTATAGCAGTCTTGGTGTTTTCGAACTTTATCACCAAGTCGGATTGATTTAACTTTAATAGAGTATTGTGGATGCAATGGTTGGTACTTAATTTTTTTGTTAGTGGACTGATTTTGGACAAATCAAATTTATTTGTGTGCTTTATTGAACTCAAAAGTACAAATATGATCAAATGCAAGAAACTGAAGTGGAGGTGGTTGCACAGAAATTAATTAAATTCAGGTGACTAATGAAAATCATGGGATAGTTCGAGTGACCCCTGAAAATTTTGCTGCAAGAATCAAGACAAGCTATATTAAAAGAATAGGTTCTATATATTACTGTGATGACTTAGTATTGGATATTTGTGGTTGTCTGTTTTATTTGGATCAGGTGGCTGGAGTGCCTAGTGTGACAGAAGCACTGTTTCTTGCAAGGCAAGCTGCCTTAGTGGAAGAGAAATCCAAATCATCTCCATCTCAGATGCTATACACCTGCTCTCTATGCTCAAAGGAATATAGGAGCTCAAAGGCACACCAACAGCACCTCAACTCGAAGTCCCACGTGCTGAAAGCCTCTCTTCAGCCTGAAACCTCAGCTGAGGGTATCACCGTTATAAAACCACTCGTGCGCAAATCAAACCGTGTTTTCAAACAAAGCAGAAGTAGAAGAGGAAGAGGAAGACGAATGGGTTGAAATAGGCTCAGATGAGGAAATGGAGGAAGGAGATGAGGTTGGATCAGATGAGGAAATGGAGGGGATGGAAGAACTGGACCCATCCAGCTGCTTCATGTGTGACGCAAAGCATGAAAACATAGAGAGTTGCATGGTCCACATGCATAAGAAACATGGTTTCTTTATTCCTGATGTAGAGTTCTTGAAGGATGCTGAGGGACTTCTCATCTATGTCGGTTTACAGGTAGAATTTTGTTAGTTTTCAGGATATTACACTACTGTATCATTACTTCTATTTTTATAATAATTATGTTCAGGTTGATGTGTAATTGTTCTGTATATAGAATTAAAATTTGCCCACTTCTATATTTTACTAAAAAGTGTTCCATGGGACACAATTTCTTCATTTTAGTCTACAACTGCAAGTAGATTGTTTTGGGTGCTGGCAGGTAGCAGGGTTCTTTTTCTTTCCCATGATATCGACTTACTGTTTTGAGATGAATGATTTAGAATGACAGTGGTAGAATATATATCTGTAATATTTTCGCCCTTGCAACAGGTCTAACTTGCTTTCTGCTCTAGTGACATTTTTCTTTTCTGTATGTCGGACATGATTTAATCTTTTTCTTTTTAAATTTTAGGTTAAGAGGGATTATACATGCTTGTATTGCAATGAGAGGCGTCAACCTTTCCAAAGCCTGGAAGCAGTTAGAAAACACATGGATGCAAAAGGGCATTGCAAGCTTCGCTATGGCGATGGAGGTGATGATGAGGATGCTGACCTGGAAGAGTTCTATGACTATAGTAGCAGGTTCATTATTAATTATATTGCTATACCAAAGTTTAATCTTTACATCTCATTAGGTAATAACTCTCAGCTCCAAGTTGATTGCAATGACCTGCTTAAGTGTCTGAATCTTTGTTAATATTTGCTTCAGGTTTTGAGCTGGATTTGGTTTACACTTTACTGACATGTCAATCCTAGGCATGCTGTAAATATTTAGCCTATAGTTGTAGCATTACAAAACAAATCACCAGAGTTTTTATTTGCTTTTATTTCGTTTCACATCTTTGCATGTGGAGATTACCATGCATGTAACATGAACAATGTTATTCTGTATCTATTAACTAGGAAAGAAAGAAAGAAATGCAAGACATTTTTTTTCCACAACTAAAGTACTTTAGTCATTTTTTTTTTTTTGTTAAACAGCTATGTTAATGCTGAGGGGAAGCAGGTGGTTCTGTCTGATGATGCAGCAAATGTTGAGCTGGGAAGTGCTGGAGCTGAGCTAGTTATTACTCATAAGAATGAAGAAGGGATGCTTGTCAGAACCTTGGGTTCCAGGGAATTTCTGCGATACTACCGTCAGAAGCCACGGCCAACCCCTGCTAGAAATACAGCCCTTGCCACTGCATTGGCCTCAAGGTTTGTGTAAATCTTCTATTTTTTTGTGTATCCACATCTATTATTTGTATGATGGATTCCTAAGATATAATCTTAGACCATATTTTCAATACAATACAAAAATCAGATCCTAAGATTTCAAGCCCTGACAAAATCTCGGATGCATTCAAGTAGATGTCATATTTGGAGTTCCACAATATCAGATCCAACAAAAAGGGGGTTCTAATACTGTGACTAGTTGGGTGTTGCATTTGTGTAGGGACACGATATATCTAGAATTTTGAACCTAATTCCATTTGCTTTTGGGGTGCAGGTATAAGAGCATGGGGTTGGCGACTGTGCAATCGAGGGAGCAGATAGTGAGGATGAAGGTGCTGAAGGAGATGAACAGGAATGGTGTTGATGCCATGCGTACCAAGATGGCCATGAAGAGCAATGTCATTCGCAACCTCCCTAAAAATTGCCCATATTAGGCATTACTTAATTCTTCTTTGCATTTGGTCTTATACCCCGAATGAATGAGAATAGTTTTTTCTCTGTGGTGGAAAAAATTGTGCTGGTTTTTGTTGTGGAACTGCTCCTGTTAGCTACATATGTCAAAATCATATATTGTTATAAAGTAGACTAGTTTCGGATCAATTTGATATTTCACTTTCCCTTCATATGTGTCTGCCTTTTCATATTAGAATGTTGTATATGCTATGTACTATACAAGCTCAGTTAGGGCTGGCTAAAAAAAGCTTGTAGCTTGTGGATTGCTCAAGACAACTCGTGACTCGTTCGTTAATAGCTTGATCGTTACTAATCTGAGCTCAAAACGAGTCACAGCTTGTTAGTGGTTTGGTTAGAATTAGTGAGTTCGAGTTGGGTCTAGCTCGCTCGTTAGTGAATTTATGCTGCCTAGTTCGGTTCAACTCGGTCCTAATTGTTTGTAGCTATTATTTTCTTCTTAAAACTTGGGTCAGTTAGGCCTAACAACTAATATGAGCTAGCTTGGTTCAACTCGTTAATAGCTCGTGTTGTTTCTAACGACACTTAGAGGGAGGTGAATATGGAGTCTTAAATACTCTTGGATGTTTTTCGGTTTATTCTAAATTAACAAGTCAAGCAATTAACAAGTAAGCGTGTGCAAATAAAGTAAATAGAGTAGAGTTAGAGAAATTTGACACGCGGAATGATAACGGAGTTCGACTTAAAATGCCTACGTCTTCGGGGCAATGCAATCTCGCCGCGCTTCTTTCCTATTACCCAATGAGAAAAAGGTACAACTCGTGACACATGAGTCCAAACAAAGGTTGGAAGTCACGGCCTAACTCGTGTACAAAGTTGAGCCTAGAAGCTCAAGCTGGAGAGTCCTATGCAGAGAATCATCACACAACTATGTTTATATGTGAGCGGAAACGCTCGAACCGGTGAGCCCTTTAATGCTCTACAAGCGGGAAGTCACGCAGTTATATAAAGGGAGCACTAAAGTAGATCTCTACACTATCGAACATGAACCAACACTTTAACTAATCTAGAAAAGATTAGTCAAAGTGGATTTGAGATTATCAAAGGAGTATTGAAGTTTTAACTCTCTTAAAGAAAGAAACTCTCAACAACACAAAATTAGTGTTTTTTGAAATTTAGGGGCGGCTTGCTTGAAACTGGAGTGAGAGTATTTACTCTATTTATAAAGGAGACTCCAGATCTAGGTATTTGAACTTTTCCGTTCAGAATGGCAATCTTCTGTTCGAACGAATAGTTCAAATGTGTTGCAGTTTAGAGTTTTTCATCTTTTTGAACTTTACTTTTTCTGTTCAGTACGTTTACGTCCGTACTGAACGGATAGTGTATTTTCTCTAATTCTGTGTTACTCAAGTAGCGTATAGTACAGATGGTATCCGTTCAGAACAGAACATGTTATATTGGAAAGTCTCTGACTTGATACGGAACTTTCCGTTCCGAACGGTTTGTCAAACGGAATATTCTTCCGTACTGCAACGCTTCATATCTGTATCCGTCCGGTACCATTCAATACATTCCGTACTGAACGGTTTGCTTCCGTACCGAACGGATAGTTCCTGAAATCAACAATCTCAAATTTACTTTACTTATCTATTTGATATTACAATCTATAGTCTTGAATCTTGATCTTTGTAAAGTCTTGTTAATTCTATTAGTTCTTTAACTTTAATCTTGCAATTATAATGTTCTTGAACCTGCAAACTCACTCATACAATGAAATCGTTAAATACAATCATTGTATGTTTTGCAAATTAGTCAAACAAAATAATTAGAAGATTGCATAGAACAACAACTCGGTCTGATTATGAGTTAATGTTTTAATTTGACCCTCTAATTTCAACTCACTTGATTCCTACTACAAAATCGATTGCAAGTTGAGTCTAGCTCAGTCTGAGCAAGCTTGTTGCCACCCTTGGTTTCTTTACCAAAGGGATATTAGATCAATTATATGCTTAGGTAATAAGTCTCAAAGTTTTTTTTTTTGAGGGGAAGTAGGGTTTGCCTACTTAGAATTTTATTAACAAAAAGAGAGTTACAAGGAGTGGGTTATGTGGATAGAAGGGATATTAGATCAATTATGCGCTTACGTAATTCTTCTTTGGAAATTAAGTATTAAAAATTTAATTCTTACTAAGGAGCACTTGTTCGGTAAATTAGTAGGATTAAAATTAAAGAATTAGTATAAATAAAATTTACTTCTGAGCCGGTGTCGCTTTGTTTCAGTATAGCACGGCTGTTAAACGGAAGAGAATTGACTTGGATGAAATTAGTGCCTTGTGATGGATCTCCATCAAATATATAGAAAAAATATTTTGATTAGAAATAAAAGAAATAGTTTGATTTATGTTATTTTTTCTTTTTTCCTTCATTTTGACAATTTAATTCTTTGTGGCAAGAGAATTATACCAAAAACTTTTTTATTTAATCAAAGATTAATCCAAAATTAATTCTGTAAGGAAACATTCTATTCTGGTGAGTTATCAAGTTTGAATTATTTAATTTTTATTACTTAACTCTTTCAAGAAGTCATTGGTAAAATTACATAATAATTTAAAAGAAATGAGTTGTCATAGTATATCTGAATCTGAAATAGTTGTCAGTAATATGTCCAACTCTTAAAAATGTTGATACCCAGCTAATATTGCTAGTGACAAGTTGGGATAAAGTATAAAACTATAACAGAGCAGTTTTGGCAGGCTATAGAATCAAAATATTTGTGCGGAAGTCAAAACTGCTTTGTTAAAATATTTACCCAGCAAGTCAACTTTTTTTTTTTTCCACAACAGATGTTAAGAATCCATTCAGAACCACAAGATTGCTAACTCTATGCTTCAAGATTTATCAACATATTTTCTAAATAATTTATTCGGATTAAACTTCAATTAAATAAAAAGTTTCGGCTAGCATGTTTGCTCTGAAAAACGATGCCTCGAACTTAGAAAGCTTGGAAATATGAGGCGTTTAAAGTTGACCTTTTACTTTTTTTTCAGAAGTCACTTAAAGTGTCTGGTACAATTTTTCTTCAAACGGTATAAAATTATCTCCATTTAATCTGTCATTGAAATCTGTTCAACCATAATGGCATTCGTAGATTAAATCACGGTAATTCTAAAGAAATTGTACCAGTAAGATTCTATAGGAGATATACCACTTTTTTTTTTTTTGATGGTAAGGCCCTAGGCTGAATTCACATCCCCTCAATCCTCACGTTACCTGATTTAGTACAATTAAAATGGACGGTCCAGAATCGTTCTTTTAATTTGGCACGGATCTCAAAGCAAAATTGTAGGGCCCCTGCACCACCCGAATAGACACCGGTTAAGAGTAAATTTGGACCATCCGTTTCAATTGTGTTGAGTCAATTATCTGAAAAGACACGAATCCCCTTAGGCTTACCACCAGACACAGCACTTATAAAAGGTTCCAAATCAGAATTCGTATCATCTGCATTAAATCAAAAAAGAATCTTTTGAGTTAATACATCTAAAGCCGTTCCAATCTACTTTAAGATCCGTACAAAATAATTCGCAATAATATTAAAAGGCCTGCATTAAAAGACAAGCAGCAAAGTCGTACACCATCACTCCCAAAATCCGGTATGAGGATTCTCTAAGGCAGATCCATTCCATCACTCTGTATAGATATCACTGACAGGGAGCATACCAAACTTTCAAGTGCAAATGAAGCATAGATCTAGGTTCCGAGTCCAAGTACAAACGTACTCTGCTGCTCTTTTCCGATCACAACCATTAAAAATTATTGAGATTTGTTGCATGAAATTTTTTTTTTATCGAAATAACGCGAATATTTTTTTAAATAATTAGAATCGGGAAAGCATGACTCTGTCTTTTCTCTCTGAGAAAAAGCAGCAAAGTCGGATCCGACCGAGTACCCTATTATAAAATTCATGGTTGAGAAGTCCCTCGCATTGCTTTGGATTGGTTGAACTTTTTTTTTTTGGAAGCTGATATGAGTACCCACGCTACATACCCCGCACTGTACCCACACCTAAATTGCCATAACTAGCTTGTGGGGAACCGCAACTATTCCAAAACTGTAATTTTATTTTCCAAATTTAATAGTAATAATGTGAAGTACTATATCTTAAACAGGTCAAGTATTTATAACCTATACAATCAACTACTTATGAATATAGATTTTCTAAAATACTGTAACCGCACCTTTTTTGAAAAAATTTAATGTTGTACCCGCATTAGGGACCACTCAAACGGCATGTGGGGACCGCAATTGTTCGAAAACTGTAATTTTGTTTGTAAAAATTTTGATACTGTGAAGTATATATCTCGAACAGGTCAAGTATTTATACCTATACAATCAACTACTTCTGATATATGAATTTTCCTAAAATAACTGTACCCGTACCTTTTTTGGAAAATTTTCATTGTTGTACCCGCATTAGGGGACCACTCAAACGCCTGTGGGGACCGCAACTGTTCGAAAACTGTAATTTTTGTTGTTAAAAATTTTGATACTGGTGAAGTATATAGCTCAAGCAGTGGCAAGTATTTATACCTATACAATCAACTACATATGCATATATGAATTTTCTTAAAATAACTGTACCCGCACCTTTGTTTGAAATTTTTTCATGTTGTACCCGCATTAGGGGACCACTTAAATGGCATGTGGTGACCGCAACTGTTCCAAAACTGTAATTTTGTTTTAAAAATTTTGATACTGTGAAGTATATAGCTCAAACAGGGCAAGTATTTATACCTATACAATGAACTACATATAATATATGAATTTTTCTAAAATAACAGTGCGGGTACTGTAGCATGTATAGTGCGGGTACAGTGTGGGTACTGTAGCGTGGGTACTGAAATAAATTTTTTTTTTTATAATTTATTATTTTTATTGTGAATATGAAGAATTTCAGTTAAATTATGTATGCACCTTCGACTAAAAAAGAACACGTAATATATTGTCAGTAAACATTGCATCAAGATAATATAATATCTGGGAAATAATTTGGAAAGAAATTATACACATAATTTTAACTAAAATTTACTTTTAAAAACCTATAATAAACACAGACCATACAAACATGAAATGTTTTTAATAAAAAAAGAACATTATAGTAAATTTAAATCTTAATGAATAGACACAATAACAAAAATTATAATAAGTTTGCATCGATGCAAACATTAATATACTCATGTTCAGGCTGGTTACAGATAAAATCGAGCACAAAAGAATTTTAAGAAGCTACAGATTGAGAATAATTTCTTAACACGTGCTTTTTTTATTGTGTCGGTGTATGTTTCTCTATGTTTAGGATGAAAACGAGTCACTCCACAGATGTTATCTGTTACACTTTTGTCTGCATAGTTTTCGCCTCTAAGAATCCAGAAAAGTAAATTCAGTTAACAATTGGGGGGAATTTCATAATACACTCAAAAAACTATGAAATTACGTATTTCTCCCTCCAAATTCTATAATTACATATTTACCAATCAAATTATAATAACTCACAATATTTACTCCAATTAATTGAAAAACGGAGATTAATTAGATTTAATATTATATAAAATATAGGATCCAGATAATTGTTCCAGCACCTCTATCACCGCATTATTCCCGCACTTAACTTCCATAACTACATGGGGGACCATCCCCGCACAATTTCCTTATATAATTTGTATTGTTCACCGCTTGCTCTAGCAGGCCGCCACCTCCTCTCTCTTCTCTTTGGCTGATCGGCCTTGTGCCTGATCGGGGTTTACCTACTCGATTTGATCGATCTCTTGAGATCCATATCTCGTGTAGTTGATTGATTGAGGAAGGTTTGATTACTTCTTGTTTTGATTCGATTTTTCGATCTCTCCTTTTTGCTTATTTCCTTTGGTGATTGATTGTGAGCTAAATAACTAGTTTGATCTAGATTGAGATTGAGGATTGAATCCGGGAGAGTGCGTTGATTGGGAATCAGTTTGATCAATCCAAAAGAGGTTTTGGAGTTGATAGACCGTTGTGAGTTCGATTGGGGTAGGCAAGTGGATCTAGCAATCACACGTGCCAGTTATTTGATTATCCCTTTGTGGGCTATACCTCTTGGCTTTCCTATTTTGGAAAGATGATAAGAAACGAGTGGCATTGCGAAGACACAGCATGAGGCACTCAAGCCCGTCAACCTCGCAAGAGGACAATATATGAACTATAAAACACTTGCTTGATCGTGTGTGTGGCGCGATCCGTAAACTGCGTGTGATTGATTGCTTGTTCTACAGTAAGATCGCGTATTCCAACACTTCTTCTAAATTTTTACTGATGCATTGTTCTGACTTTCACTGGAACCAAGGTATCTCAAGCTATCTCGTTTGCTGTCTTTGTTCTCTGCCGCGGACTAGGATCTAGAATAAATAGAACTATAACTTTATTAAAAAGCTTGTCATCTCGTTCTCCATTCTAACTTTTCAAAATAATTCGATTAGAAATTAGCACACAAAAGTTTTTCCTCTGGATCTGAGTTTATGAAGAAGTTCAACACCATTAAATTTCCAGCTTAAAAAGAGAGGGAGGGGAAAGGAAGTGCTTAATTATATTTTATATAACTTTAAACTTAATTAATCTCATTTTTCAATTAATTAAGTATATATGTGAGTGATTCAAATATTAGATAGTAAATACGTAATTATAAAATTTAGAGAGAGAAATACATAATTTTAAAGTTTCTGAGTGGTATATATGAAATTCTCTCGTTAAAACTTCTGTGTGAGAGAGAGAGACTCGTGGACATTACAGGAAGTATATGTATGTATATATATATATATATGAAAGGAATAATATTCAGGATAATTACACTGTATGATGATGTCTTCTCCTACAACATTAAGAATTCAAATTTATAGTTATCAATTATATGCGTGCACTCCTGATCCACGCTCTTGTCTTAAAAATTCGGGCTGTAACTAGGGCTGCAAGTCAGTATCCACTTAGGCTGGTCAACATGTACAAAAAGGGTCGGGTAGAAATATGTTGTATCCGTATTCATTACAAATTATTCTTACTTGTACTCTACTCTTATCCGCTACGAATTTTCTTACTCGTATCCTACCCTTATCCGTTATGGTTGTCGGATAACAATACGGTAGCGGGTAAATAATGGGTAATTTTTTTTTTATTTACTAAATAAAACATTAAATTTATTTCACACATATATACGTATTTTAAAGATCTAAACTTTATTGGAATTTGTTGTAATTTATTTACGTGTTTTAATGGTTAATTAAGTGTAACACAACTATCAAAAGTAATTGGAGAATTAATATTCATTGCTCATTAATATATATATATATATATGTAGAGAATGGCTAATATCAAAACGTTTGTTCCTGGGCTCAGGAACAAACGATTCCGTTCTCCCCATTTCCAAAGTTCAAACAACAAATCCAAAACCGTTAGATGTTCAATCTATATTAAAATGTGCTTGGAGACCAAATTTTACATTTTTTGGAATTTTTTTACTATTTATTAAGCTGGTTTGAAAAACTGCTGTTTTTCAATGTTGCAGAAATTTCATAAAAACAGCGATTTTCAAACCAGGTTAATAAATAGTAAAAAAATTCCAAAAAATATAAAATTTGGTCTCCAAGCACATTTTAATATAGATTGAACATCTAATAGTTTGGATTTGTTGTTGGAACTTTGGAAATGGGAGAACGGAATCGTTTGTTCCTGAGCCCAGGAACAAACGTTTTGACATTAGCCATTCTCTATATATGTATATATATATGAGATAGGCTAATATGCTTTAGTAGCATATGGGCCGATATGCTTCCAACTTAAAATCGGATTTTCAAATCCAAACGGTCGATCCGAATCGTTCAAGTTGATCTACATATTGAAATCTGCTTGGAGACCAAATTTTACATTTTTTGGAATTTTTTTACTATTTATTAAGCCACTTTGAAAATTGCTGATCTGGTGGTCCAGAATTTGGAAGCACTGTTTTTACTGTTCATCCGGATCAGCAATTTTCAAAGTGGCTTAATAAATAGTAAAAAAATTCCAAAAAATATAAAATTTGGTCTCCAAGCAGATTTCAATATGTAGATCAACTTGAACGGTTCGGATCGACCGTTTGAACTTTGAAAATCTGATTTTGAGTTGGAAGTATATCGGCCCATATGCTACTAAAAGCATATTAGCCTATCTCTATATATATTATAATTATCCGATCGGATAATGGGTACAGAATAGGCTTTACCCTACCCTTACCCGTTTAGATAACGAAAAAAATATTTACCCGTACCCATCTTATTGAATACAATACGGGTCGGGTAAACAGATAAAATGATGCCATTGACACCCCTATATCCACTATTTTTATAAAATAAAATAAAATATATAGAATGTTACTATTCAAATTCTGATAGTACAATTTAATACACATTGGTCATATTGATTCTATTTAGAATTCAAGATGATTCTTGAATTGATTATAACTTTTATAAGCATTTACACGTTGTTTTCTTTATTGATGGATAAATTAAAATTGCTCGGGAAATAAACTCAAGGATACCAATGCAATGAAAACCAGGAAAGAGGATAATTTGGACTCTTTATATTTAGTCATATCCTGTCTACGTCGTCTCTTGGGTCCATATATTTAATTTCATATAAAATTCATCTTTGATCATGGAATTTTGAATAATTCCTCAAATATAATAAAAATGGACTTGATATTTTGTCCCTATTTATCTTTTAATACTCAATCCAAACCAACATGACAATGTGGACCTTGTTGTTTGGCATTATTTTGTGTTATTTACTAAAATGACAACGATGGAGTAATCAAATCTGAATAAAATATAAACTTGGTAGTTTAGAGAGAGAAATAAGAGTTCAGTGACTAAATACACATTTTACACAAAGTTTTGTGATTTCCCAGAAATATTTACCTAAATCATCTTCATTGTAGTTAATGAGCAATAAAAAACAGGGGTTGATGTAAGATTTAATTTATGGGGGTCAATATTCATCGGTGTCGTAAATAACGGTACGTTGTCGTTGGACAGATGGGGTACCGTCAAGCGATTAATCGGTATGCTGCCGATTAATCTGAATTATACGGATGATTTAAACGTTTGTATTTATTTATTAAACTTATCAAATAAACTTAATTTAACTTAGTTTTATTATTATAACATGACACTACGCTTATTTCTTCTTAGCACATAAGCATTTTACATGTGTAAGTAACACATTTATTTAATGAAAAAATAAATTGAGAATTAAGCCTTTTCAAATACTAATAACATATTATTTGAAAGAAATGAAACATTCAAACATAAAATCACTAAATTTAGTTTATGATAACAACTTAATTTCATAAATGAACATGTCGTACTAATTGAAAAAATTAACAACTTAATTTCATAAATGAACATGTCGTACTAATTGAAAAAATTACATCAGCAAGTAAGAAAAATATATGGTATATAAATAATAGAAGAATGAATCAATTTCAAAGTAAGTAAGAAGAAAAAACATATATAAAAAATATTGGATGTATATTCAAGACAAAAATAAAACTACAATACATGATTTATAAATCTTATTATCACACGCTATCACAGAAAAAAACAATTTAAAATAAATATTCACTGAAATAAACGGAAATAAACGGGAATAAAAGGACAATTAAACAGTAAAAACCGGCCAATTAATTAGAAAAACACGGCCGCTTAATCATTTTCATCCGCAAACATGCATCCATTAAGTGTATTCGTAATGTTTGACCGCTGGTTAACGATTAAACGGCAGTTTAATTGGCCGTTAAAGACCGTTTTTTACAACACTGATATTCACAAAGATTTATAGAACCTCAAATTTTGTTCTTTAAAAGAAGGGGGAATTTCACGTATACCCCTCAAAAACTTCAAAATTACATATTCCCCCCTCTAAACTTTGAAATTACGTATTCCCTCCTCTAAACTTCAAAAACTCACAAATTTACCCATTTTATTGTTTTTTATATTAAAACTAATTCTAAATTTATATAATACCCACTTTACCCTTTATTAAAAGCATAAAAATTCCATCAGACTCAAATTTGAATATGAAGAGTTCCTCTACCGTTTGATCCACGCGCATCGCATTAAGATCTATGTGTGTAGCTTCAATATATGTGCGTGTTGGCTTTAAGATTCATGCTAATCTAGTGCACACAAATTTTAAAGCAATTTCGATCCGCGCGTATCGTATTTTGATCTGTGCACATCACTTCAATATCTGTGTGTTTGCTTCAAGATTCGTGCTGATCTAGCGTGCACAGATTTTAAAGCAGTTCGGACAGTAGAGGAACTATTCAGATTCAAATTTGAGTATGATAGGCATTTTATGCTTTTAATAAATGGTAAAATGGGTATTTTATAAATTTAGAATGAGTTTTAATATAAAAGACAATAAAATGGGTAAATTTGTGAGTTTTTGAAGTTTAGAGGGGGAAATACGTAATTTTAAATTTTTGAGGGGTATACATGAAATCCCCCTTAAAAGAAGTATGGGAGTCGAGCGTAAAAGTTTTAGGAAATAAATAGAGATCAAATTTAGCCTACATATGTGAAATCCCCCTTAAAAGTTTAAGGAATAAACACTTGCTTGATCGTGCGTTGTGGCGCAAACCATAACTGCATGTGATTGATTGTTTGTTATACAGTAAGATCGCGTGTTGGTATTAGTAAATTTTTAAAAATGTACCTTCTAGCGTGCACCGTATTTCAACCCTTTCTTCTAAATTTTTACTGATGCATTGTTTCTGACTTTCACTGGAACCAAGCTATCTCAAGCTATCTCGCTTGCTGTCTTTGTCTCCTGCCGCGGACTAGGATCTAGGTAAATAGAACTATAACTTTATTAAAAAGTTTGTCATCCTCGTTCTCCATTCTAACTTTTCAAAATAATTCGATTAGAAATTAGCACCACACAGGTTTTTCTGTGGATCTGAGTTTATGAAGAAGTTCAACGCCTTTAAATTTCCAGCTTAAAAAGAGAGGGAGGGGAAAGGGAAGTGCTTAATTATATTTTATATAACTTTAAACTTAATTAATCTCAGTTTTCAATTAATTAAGTATATATGTGAGTTATTCAAATATTGGATAGTAAATATGTAATTATAAAATTTAGAGAGAAATACATAATTTCAAAATTTTTGAGTGGTATATATATGAAATTCTCTCATTAAAATTATGTGTGTGAGAGACTCGTGGACATTACAGCAAGTGTGTGTGTGTATATAAAGGAATAATATTCAGTATAGTTATACTGTAAGATGATGTCTTCTCCTACAACAATAAGAATTCAAATTTATAGTTATCAATTATATGCGTGCACTCCTGATCCACTCTCTTGTCTTAAAAATTCGGGCTATAACGAGGGCTGCAAGTCAGTATCCACCTAGGGGTGCCAACATGTACGATAAGGATCGGGTGGAAGTATTTTTGTACCTGTATCCATTACAAATTGTTCTTATTCGTACTGTACCTTTATCCACTACGAATTTTCTTACTCGTATCCTACCCTTATCTGTTATAGTTGTTAAATAATAATACGGTAGCAGATAATAACTGGTAATACTATCACATAAAAAAAAAAAAATTTAAATAAATATTCACTGAAATAAACGGAAATAAATAGAAATAAACAGACGATTAAACGGTAAAACGGCCGATTAATTGAAAAAAACGGCCGCTTAATCATTTTCATCTGCAAACATGCATCCGTTAAGTGTATTCGTAACGGTTTGACCGCCGTTAACGATTAAACAGCCGTTTAATCGGCCGTTAAGACCTTTTTTTTACAACACTGATATTCATAAAGATTTATAAAACTCAAATTTTTGTTCTTTAAAAGAAGGGGGAATTCCACGTATACCCCTCAAAAAATTCAAAATTACGTAATTCCCTTCTAAAATTTGAAATTACGTATTTCTCCTCCAAACTTCAAAAACTCACAAATTTACTTATTTTATTGTGTTTTATATTAAAACTCATTCTAAATTTATAGAATACCCATTTTACTATTTATTAAAAGCATAAAAAGTCCATCAGACTCAAATTTGAATATGAAGAGTTACTCTACCGTTCGATCCACGCGCATTGCATTAAGATTTATGCGTGTAGCTTCAATACGTGTGTTGGCTTTAAGATTCGTGCTGATCTAGTGCGTACAAATTTTAAAGCAATTTCGATCCGCGCGTATCGCATTAAGATCTGTGCACGTTACTTCAATATCCGTGTGTTTGCTTCAAGATTGGTGCTATCTAGTTCTTTGAATTTTTCAACTTTCATGCGATGTAGTTGACAATCCTCTTTATCCATCTTTCTGTTATATAGATGCGTTTTGCACTCCACGTAATACAGATGAAACGATACGTGTGTGGCCGAGTCAGGAGATGGATTATTTATTTTGTTAGTATGTATCTCATTTGGTTAGAGCATTATATTTAGTTGTGTTGATGCAAATTTGGATTGCTTGTTGACATAAACTAACGTCACCTTATCTTATGGATTATAGTACAAATTAATCTCGTTTTGTGGATTCATTTTTTTTTTTTCCACCATGATGGACTAACTGATCTCTTATCTCTCCTTTCTCTATTTCTTTTGGATACAATAATAAATGGACCGAACAACAGTCATTATAAGACAAATTAAGCTCGTTAGGCTATTTGGAATAGTCTATTCGGTGTTTGGTTGGTTTGGAATAACTAGATAGGAATCCAATTTTTTTTGTCTTATTAGAAATAGGTTATTCTTAATTTTTTTGAGATTTGGATATTCTAATAAGACAAACGATAGCTATTATTGATTTGGCTATTAATTCTAGCTATTATTGTTTTGTAACCAAACATACCCTTAATATCTAGTAGCAATCAAACACTCAACTTGTTTGTAGGGGCTCTATTTTCATCCTTCATAGTATCTAGCAGAGCATGCAATCAAACACTAGCTTTCAATTCCCTGCAAATCAACTGTACCATTTTATGCATCTCTATAATTAATCTTACAATTAATTTTTCATACTTATTAACATTTAACTATTTATAGTTTATTAACAATTAATTTGTAATTAGGATGCAAATGCCTTCTAGACTTGATATATAACCGAACCAATTCATTAGAATGTGTTTTGACATAAGCAATTGCATATACATCAAGGTTCTATTCGGATGTCAATTTTTTCATGGGATTGTGTGAGATTTGGGTTAACAGGATTATATTCCCTTGACCTCGTTCGGATGGTCTAATTTCTTCTCACTCCTTCCCATATTTTTCACAACTTCTCCCCCCCACACAGTGCAAAATCGTGGAAAATATTACATTCAGTCGGGTCGGACTCATTTCTTTTTCCACCATGATGAGCTACCTCAATTATCTCTCCTCTCAATTTTTTCATGAGATTGTATGCAGTGGCGAGGTCACATGGGGCCAAGCTTGCCTACCCCTGGAAAAAAAAAATTCGTTTTGGACCGGGCTTTAGTTTTGATTTGCCTACTCCTGAATTTTCGTTTTGCCTACCCCTGGATTTTCATTTTGATCTATAACTTTTGGTCTTGTAATAATGTATTACTAAGCTAAACCAGCCTATATCATGTCGGTACCAGCACTAAACTCAAGTTTAAATCAATTTGAAGCCTTACTGGTACAACATAAGTACCAAAAGTAATCAAAAGACCTGTTGTCACAAATCAGTCTATAGTTTTGACTCAAAATTCAAATCAAAAATTTGCTTGAATTCGAACCCGAACCCGAACCATGTTTTCTTATATTTCTTGCTATTTTTTTAAATTGTGTCTTGAATCCGAACCTGAATCCGAACCCGTTAATTTATTCGAACCCGAACCCGTTTTTTGCCTACCCTGACTCAAATCCTAACCTCGCCACTTATTGTATGAGATTTGGGCTAAAGGAGTATATTCCCTTGATCCCTTCACATATTTTTTTTTTCTAACTTCTCCCCATACAGTGTAAAATTGTGAGAAAAATAACATTGAATCTGACTCTTTTTTTTTTTTCCCACCATGATGGACTACCTCTCTTTATTTTTTTCTTGGATACAATAATAAACTGGAATGAACAACAACCCGACATTTTTATTAATACCCTAAAAAAAAAAAAAATATCAAATCTACCCTCAATTTGGAAAA
>JAJGRX010000771.1:0-21435 GCA_025461125.1 Carex kokanica
AAACTCGCCTCGCTATCATCATTTCAGTAGTGGTTGCAGCATTTGCTGCCACTCTGTTCACACTTGGCGTTTACATTTGGAAGAAGAAGCCAACAGATAAAACAAAAGGTAAGGTACTTCCAAACATGTCATTATCAATCTTAAATCATAAAATGAAAGATTGAATAGCTAATTAGCCTAAGTTTTTACCTTGTGTAGTCATCAGTAGTACCAGTTATAACTTCAGTGAGAGCAAAAGCTTTAAAGACGCCGAACTGCCTCTATTTGACATGGAAACAGTCACGCAGTCAACAAATAATTTCTCCATTACTAACAAAATTGGAGAAGGTGGCTTTGGAAGCGTTTACAAGGTAAACAATTTGTTTGACAAATTATTAGTTTTTCAAAAAAAACCATTTTAAAACACATGCAGTTATTCCTTTTTTATGGAAGTAGTAGGCGAATATTGCCAAACATAGCTGTTCAAATGTATGAATTTTGGTTATTATCAGGGTCAATTGATAAATGGACAAGAAATAGCAGTAAAGAGGCTCTCAATGCAATCGTTACAAGGACCACATGAGTTCATGAATGAGGTCTTACTGATTGCCAAACTTCAGCACCGTAATCTCGTTCGCCTCCATGGATGTTGTATCCATGCCGATGAGAGGATGCTTGTTTATGAGTACATGAGCAACAAAAGCTTAGACTTCTTTATTTTTGGTGAGTACACATGCTTTTGTATCCAATTTCTTGTCTGCATTTTGATTATACTGTTGAAAAACTGAGATATATATGGATTAATTTGGTTATATCCTAAACGTATTGTCCCAACATTTGTTAGGTCCAACATAATAATTTATTTGGTCAAGCTCAATAATTAATTTACCTGGAAAATTGCTTAATTTAAAGCAAGACCTCTTGAATTAAGGCGTACAAATCCTAATGAAGGACAAATTAACAAAACATTTTTGTTAAATAATTTGAGAATCTTGAATCAGAGTAAAACACTGACTCTCCAATATCTCTGGAACAGATGAAAAGAGGCGTCCCTTCTTGGACTGGGGAATGAGATTAGACATTATTCACGGAATTGCTCGAGGAATTCTGTACCTACATCAGGATTCAAGATTCAATATAATTCACAGGGACCTGAAAGCTGCGAATATACTATTAGACCAAGAGATGGTTCCAAAGATATCCGATTTTGGTACCGCTAGGTTATTCAGTGGTGATGAGGTTGAAATGGCTACACAGACAGTGGTTGGAACGCGGTACAAGTTTTTCCCTAATTCTCATAAAAGAAACTTGCATATACAGTTTCATTATCTCTGTCCAACTTTATAAATGAGTATATATCATAATAATTCATGCAGTGGTTACATGTCCCTGAGTATGCAATGAACGGGACAATATCAGTCAAGTCTGATGTTTACAGCTTTGGGATTCTTTTGTTGGAGATACTGAGTGGCCAAAGGAATAATGGGAACATGATTCTGCTAGCAGATGTAAGTTTATCAGTAGTGTTAATTGTAATTTCTGTTCTCTTCTCTTACATTCTCAAGAGAGTTTTTACCAAACGATACTACCAATGACCACCAAAATGTCTGATCTCGCTATTAATAATAGAAATTTATATTAGAGATGCTTATTTTTTTTATGAACCGGTATTATTTTTGTACTTTTTTTTATGTGCAAATTATCACGCCCGTAGGCTTTCATTTCCACATAAACAACCAGCTACATATTAAGCCAACAATTAAGATATTTTAACCGCCTCAAGAAATCTCCTTGAAATGTGTAACGAGAATATCCTTCATCTAGCGAGCTGCCACCTATTTTTGTATTTATAATGCTTCTATATGTCAACGTTTGTCTCAGACTTGGCGACTCTGGGAAAAAGGCAATCCTCTAAAACTTCTGGACCCAACTGTCAGTGGGCCCTGCCCAGTACCAGATCTTTTACGTTGCATACAGGTGGGCCTGCTCTGTGTCCAGGAATGTCCCGATGAGAGGCCCCTTATGGGTTCAGTCTTGTTCATGTTGTCGAGTGAAATTGCAGCATTGCCCCGGCCCAAGAAGCCCGTTATTTGTACAAGAATCAGTTCCGTCCAGGCCCAATTGTGGGAATCAAGCAGTTCGTATGAGATCACTGTTACAGACCTTGAAGGCCGTTAATAGATGCATTGTATTGGACCATAGATTGCTAATCAAAGATTTTTGTTATTTTCTCCTTTTTACCCTGTATACAACTTCCCTTCATCTAGTTTTCTTCTATTTTTTTTTCAATGATATCATAAAGGGGAGTAGAACTAGGTGTTCTTAAGCTCACCAAGCCCTTCCGTGAGCTCGACTCTAAAATCTATCGAATTGACTTTAAATGACATTTCCAAACCGTTAGATGTTCAATCTATATTAAAATGTGCTTGGAGACCAAATTTTACATTTTTTGCAATTTTTTTACTATTTATTAAGATGGTTTGAAAATCGCTGTTTTCCAATGGTGCAGAATTTTAATAAAAACTACGATTTTCAAACCATCTTAATAAATAGTGTAAAAATTCCAAAAAATGTAAAATTTGGTCTCCAAGCACATTTTAATATAGATTGAATATCTAACGGTTTGATAATGTCGTTTGAAGTCAATTCGATATTTTTGAGTCGAGCTCACGAAGAGCTTGGTGAGCTTAGGAACACCCTAGTTCTACTCCATAAAGGGACATAGGCAAACGTTGCTCGTCTTTGGACATCATCCAACAAAACCAATTAGGTAATTGTTGATTTTAAGATATAATGGAATTTGTAGAAAATATTTCGTTGCTTCTATTAATATTTTTCTGTTTTTCTTTACAATGTCTCTATGTGCTATTTATGCATTAACATGGCTAAGTAGCCGTTATGGTACCGTTGGTTTATTTGGTATTTATGGTATGCATTGGTACCCATGCCTCTCTCTCCCTTTCTTTTTCATATTTCTAGTTATACAATGATAGATATTCTTCTGAGAAAGGGGATCGGACAGAAAATTTTATTTTCTAAGATTTGAGTTTGACGGTTAATTATTGAGAGTTTGAGTTTAACAGTTTGTTGTTGGAGGACGATAGGGGGACGGAAGGTGGGGGGAATATAATTACCCTATATTTTTTTCTTTTCCTTCATAATTATTGGTTTCAATCTCATAGTTGTTTGATGTACATGTTCTTGTACATTCATTTGGATTATTACCAACATATTTTGGTCATTGATATAGGACCCCAACCCCCCCCCCCCCCCCCCCCGGCCTTTTTTTTTTGGGGGGTTGCACCAGTTCATTGTTAGCTACAATCTCCTTTTGTTTTGTGTTACAGTTCTTTGCTAGTTGTAGTCTTTTTTTATGTTGTAATTCTTTGATAATTGTAGTCATTTTTGGATGTTGCAGTTCTTTGTTAGCTGCAGTCTTGTTTTGGTGCTACAATTCTTTATTAGTTGCAGTCATTTTTTGTTGTGCAGCAGTTTTTTGTTAGCTGCAGTCCCTTTAATTTTTGCTTGGGGTTTTGTTGTGGTGTCTTCCGGTTCTTGTTGGCCGCTATTTTGCACTTGTGTTGTTTGATCATTGACACTTGTTTGATGAAAAAGTTTTTTTTAGTTTTAAAATAGTTTGTATAATAGTTTGTAAAATAGTTATTTTCAAATTCAGTACCAATTAGGAATCTAAATATTTAATTCATGCATTAAATTGGGTTTCTAATAAATTTGCAAATTCTTAAAATAGCTAGACTTATTTGTTTTGCAATTTTTCCAATCATTACAATTAATACAATTGCTATAGATAAATTAGAAGATTTAAAAACTTTATCGAAAGAATGTCCAAAAATCTTGTGTCATATTTCTCCCATTTCCGTTGTTTTTTTTTTTCTGATTCAGCCATTTTTTTTTTTCGCTGATCTTGGCCTTGGCTGAGGCAAAAAATATAGTAGTAATTTTTTTTTATATACCTTTCTTTTATTTGAGTACTTCAAGCTGATAGGTAAGCCCTTCTCTCTCTTTGTATTGTCTATCTTTATCCATCACTTCTTTCATTGGATTTTTCATATAGCCGTCGAACGAATCGAGCCGGTTGATTGAGATCGGCTGGAGCACCGACCATCCACCCATGTTGGCCAATCTATCAGAGGCCAGAGAGGGGTCATCGAAGAGAGAAGATTAAGTGTTGAATCTTAGCGAAGGTTTCAGGTCTTTTGAACCCCTTTTGTTGATTTGTTTCTGTTGGTTGTTGTTTTTGACTGATTAGAACAATTACTACATTGGCTTTTGTTTTTGGGTGGCTGTTACAACAATGCTTCGGAGTTTTTTCGGGTACTGCTGATTTGATTAGGTTTGATTACGGAATTGAGTCAAGTCAGAATTTTAAATCATGCTTCGATACTATGTTGAATTTTGAGATATAATGAAATTTGTAGAAAAAATATTTCTTTACAATGTCTCTATGTGCTATTTAAACATTAACATGCATGGCTAAGTAGCCGTTATGGTACCGTTGGTTTATTTGCTATTTTTTATATGCATTGGTAGTTGGTACTCATGCCTCTCTCTCTTACTTTTTCCTATTTCTAATTAGAAGGGTCAATTAAGAAAGAAGAGAGAGGAACCTCAATTGCTTGATCTGCAAACAATATAATTAATACGATAATGTCCTTACCTGAATGAATTTACGAGGAAATTTCCCAGCTAATTAACCTGAATTTCAACTAGAGGACAAGAAACTCGGGAATATCCTTACAATTAGGAAATAATTAGAAGCTCTCTACGAAAGTCCACCATTGTCATTGTCAACTGGGCCATGGCTAAAGCCGAGCTTAATAAATAAAAACACTATCTACCAACTCTACTCATACCACATCATAACTCTTAATTTGCAAACCTTGTAAACCGACTATCCAGTAAATTTGGTATCACTTATGAGGAAATTTCTCTTGTTCTCACTTTTAACCTTCTCTTATGCTCGAGTGCAGGCAGGTTGATTTATTTAAACAACATCAAAACATAACAGATGGAGGGAAGCTTCGAGTCAGCCGGCAGTACCTTCGTGCTTGGTTTCTTCTCAACCGTGCATCTAAGAATTTTTCTCGGTATTTGGTTCAAAGTATCACCACAAGCAATTGTATGGGTTGCTAACCGTGAATCTCCTCTCAAAATACCTCTGGAGTTCTTTCAATCTCTGAAAACGGAAATTTAATACTTGTAGATAATTCCAACGGCAGTGTTATGTGGTCTTCTAACTCCACTTATACAACTAACCCCACATCTGTACAACTTCTTGACTCGGGAAATCTAGTGTTAAGGGACTTAGGAAACAAATGGTGTTTTGTGGCAAAGCTTTGATTGGCCCACAAACACCTTTTTACCGGGTATGAGAGTCGGTAAGAATTTAAAAACCGGGTCACGCAGTGGTCACTCTACTCCTGGCGTACATCAGACGACCCAGCAATTGGAGAATACCACTATTATATGGACATACATGGTTCTCCTGAACTTGGTGTGTGGGATGGTACCCAAAAAAGGTACCGGACCGGGCCATGGAATGGGGTACGATTTAGTGGCATACCGGAGATGAATACTTTTCAAGACATCTTTAGTTTGAGCTTTAACAATAGTCCAGATGAGATTTCTTTTGGATACTCTAACAAGCCCGGTTCTCCTCTATCTCGGGTCATGTTGAATGAATCAGGAACTACGCAGCGCCTGGTGTGGTACCAGAACACAAGTTCCTGGAGCGTATTCTGCTCTTCTCCAAGAGATCAATGTGACTACTACTCAAAATGCGGTGTGTTTGGTGTGTGTGATGCAAATGATGCAATGGTTTGTAGCTGCTTCAATGGATTTGAACCAAGGTCACCTAGCGGGTGTATATGAGAGATACAAGCCAAGGGTGTGTGAGGAAGACTAAATTAGACTGTGCAAATGGGGGTGACGGATTTAATTTGGTTAAAGGTGTCAAGTTACCCGAGACACATAGTGCTATTGTCAATGCTACTATTGACCTTGATAAGTGCAGAGAGAAGTGCTTGGGAAATTGTTCCTGCGTGGCTTATTCGGGGACTGATATAAGAAATGGGGGTAGTGGTTGCATTATTGGGTAATGAGTTGGTCGATACAAGGTTTATCGATGGTGGTCAGGATTTGTACATTAAAGTTGCGCTGTCTGATTTAGGTATGCTTTTTTCTCTTTGCTCGATCTTCAAGTTTTTAAATTCAGATAACCTTTTTTTGTTACAATTTTTAGAATGGCCGTTTTGTAATTTTTTGCAACAAAAGGTTCCAGCTCTATTTCTCTTCTTTTAGTCAAAGCAAGGTACAATCACTCAAATTATTTCCGTTTTGCTTGACTTTGTTGATGTAGACTGTAAAAAGTCAAATTGACTGTGAACTATTAATGTATTTCGAAAGCCTAATTTTCTCCTCTTTGACTAGAAGAATTAAGTACTCCGCGTTTGCATAGGCTAATTTTTCTATATTTTTCAAAGAAAAGTGGAAAGTTTCAAGCTCAACACGCCTGCAATGAGGTACACTTGAAAGGCATTATTATTGTAACAAACAACATGAAAATGAAATCAGGTCGCTGTCAAGATTTACCAGACAATTTGTTTGTTTGTTTTTTAGATTCTTGGTAGGGACTACCAAGTGTACCAGACAATTTTATTCTGGTAAATTTATTGTTCAGTACTTTTGAAAATAAATCATGTGGTAAAAGAAGAAAAAGACTACGGAAAGCTAGCTAGAAAGCAGTAATTGATATTGCTAACCTTATTAGTGATCCAAAATCTTAAAATTGTAATGCCAAGTTTATATTATTTGTGGGCAAACACCGGTCTGAAAGGGTGGTTGTTAGGCCTAAGCTGTCCATTTTTTGCAGATCAGCAAATCATTTGTCTTCCGCTAAAGGATAAGAATAGATGACATACCACACAACAAATGTTTTGTAGGATACCAATATCCTACACATATTCAACTTTTAAGTGGCAAACAAATGTGTGTGAACTTCTTTGTGTACATATATTAATTATATATTTGGCCCTGAAGACTTTAAAACTTCTATGATTACATCACCACATGGTAATGAATTGCAGAAATTGCCTTAATTGCAAAGTTTTACTTCCATATTTTGAAATGATATGCTAGTTCTCTTTAAATTGCGCAGAAGGAAGGCATTGATATATCCTTCAACACAAAAGCATTTGTTTCTCACTTTATCTATTTGCAAACAACAATTATTTATTATGTAGTAAACAATATCATATTGGCATTAGGTAAAGACTTCAAACACGATCAACTGATTCGAATTAAAGTTCTAAGATATATTAATTGTGCAAACAGATGCAGCAACCAAAAACAGCAAGACTCGCCTCGCTATCATCATTTCAGTAGTGGTTGCAGCATTTGCTGCCACTCTGTTCACACTTGGTGTTTACATTTGGAAGAAGAAGCCAACAGATAAAAGAAAAGGTAAGGTACCTCCAAACATGTCATCATCAATCTTAAACCATAAAAATGAAAGATTGAATAGCCAATTAACCTAAGTTCTTACATTGTGTAGTCATCAGTAGTACCAGTTATAACTTCAGTGAGAGCAAAAGCTTTAAAGACGCCGAACTGCCTCTATTTGACATGGAAACAGTCACGCAGTCAACAAATAATTTTCTCCATTATTAACAAAATTGGAGAAGGTGGCTTTGGAAGCGTTTACAAGGTAAACAATTTGTTTGACAAATTATTAGTTTTTCAAAAAAAACCATCTTAAAGCACATGCAGTTATTCCTTTTTTTATGGAAGTAGTAGGCGAATATTGCCAAACATAGCTATTCAAATGTATGAATTTTGGTATTATCAGGGTCAATTGATAAATGGACAAGAAATAGCAGTAAGAGGCTCTCAATGCAATCGTTACAAGGACCACATGAGTTCATGAATGAGGTCTTACTGATTGCCAAACTTCAGCACCGTAATCTCGTTCGCCTCCATGGATGTTGTATCCATGCCGATGAGAGGATGCTTGTTTATGAGTACATGAGCAACAAAAGCTTAGACTTCTTTATTTTTGGTGAGTACACATGCTTTTGTATCCAATTTCTTGTCTGCATTTTGATTATACTGTTGAAAAACTGAGATATATATGGATTAATTTGGTTATATCCTAAACGTATTGTCCCAACATTTGTTAGGTCCAACATAATAAGTTTATTTGGTCAAGCTCAATAATTAATTTACCTGGAAAATTGCTTAATTTAAAGCAAGACCTCTTGAATTAAGGCGTACAAATCCTAATGAAGGACAAATTAACAAAACATTTTTGTTAAATAATTTGAGAATCTTGAATCAGAGTAAAACACTGACTCTCCAATATCTCTGGAACAGATGAAAAGAGGCGTCCCTTCTTGGACTGGGGAATGAGATTAGACATTATTCACGGAATTGCTCGAGGAATTCTGTACCTACATCAGGATTCAAGATTCAATATAATTCACAGGGACCTGAAAGCTGCGAATATACTATTAGACCAAGAGATGGTTCCAAAGATATCCGATTTTGGTACCGCTAGGTTATTCAGTGGTGATGAGGTTGAAATGGCTACACAGACAGTTGTTGGAACGCGGTACAAGTTTTTCCCTAATTCTCATAAAAGAAACTTGCATATACAGTTTCATTATCTCTGTCCAACTTTATAAATGAGTATATATCATAATAATTCATGCAGTGGTTACATGTCCCCTGAGTATGCAATGAACGGGACCATATCAGTCAAGTCCTGATGTTTACAGCTTTGGGATTCTTTTGTTGGAGATACTGAGTGGCCAAAGGAATAATGGGAACATGATTCTGCTAGCAGATGTAAGTTTATCAGTAGTGTTAATTGTAATTTCTGTTCTCTTCTCTTACATTCTCAAGAGAGTATTTACCAAACGATACTACCAATGACCACCAAATGTCTAATCTCGCTATTAATAATAGAAATTATATATTAGAGATGCTTATTTTTTTTTATGAACCGGTATTATTTTTGTACTTTTTTTTATGTGCAAATTATCACGCCCGTAGGCTTTCATTTCCACATAAACAACCAGCTACATATTAAGCCAACAATTAAGATATTTTAACCGCCTCAAGAATCTCCTTGAAATGTGTAACGAGAATATCCTTCATCTAGCGAGCTGCCACCTATTTTTGTATTTATAATGCTTCTATATGTCAACGTTTGTCTCAGACTTGGCGACTCTGGGAGCAAGGCAATCCTTTGAAACTTCTGGACCCAACTGTTAGTGGGCCCTGCCCAGTACCAGATCTTTTACGGTGCATACAGGTGGGCCTGCTCTGTGTCCAGGAATGTCCCGATGAGAGGCCCCTTATGGGTTCAGTCTTGTTCATGTTGTCGAGTGAAATTGCAGCATTGCCCCGGCCCAAGAAGCCCGTTATTTGTACAAGAATCAGTTCCGTCGAGGCCCAATTGTGGGAATCAAGCAGTTCGTATGAGATCACTGTTACATACCTTGAAGGCCGTTAATAGATGCATAATAGTGTATTGGACGGTCAGAATTCAGAAAAGCTGAAATTTCAGTGAGCGCTCCAATAATTCTGAACTCTGTCAATTAATTGCTAAAACTGTACCAATCTGTAATATTTTTGTACACATAAAATATATTATCTGGAAACTAGACTTTCATACCTTTATTTTGATATAAGGAACACAAAATCCATGTAGCCATGTTCTCTAAATTGAATTTTGAATCTGGTCAAAATTATAAGACTGCTCAGTGGAATTTCAGCCTTTCTGAATTCTGACCTCTGTCAATTAATCGCTAAAACTGTACCAATATGTAATAATTTTGTATAGAGAAATTATATTATCTGAAAACTAGACTTTCATACCTTTATTTTGATATAAAGAACACAAAAATCCATGTAGCCATTTTCTCTAAATTAAATTTTGAATCTGGTCAAAATTATAGGACTGCTCACTGGAATTTCAGTTTTTCTGAATTCTGACCTCTGTCAATTAATCGCTAAAACTGTACCAATCTGTAATATTTTTGTATAGAGAAATTATATTATCTGAAAACTAGACTTTCATACCTTTATTTTGATATAAATAACACAAAAATCCATTTAGCCATTTTCTCTAATTGAATTTTGAATCTGATCAAAATATAGGACTGTTCACTGCAATTTCAGCTTGTCTGAATTCTGACCTCTGTCAATTAATCTCTAAAACTGTACCAATCTGTAATATTTTTGTATAGAGAAATTATATTATCTGAGAACTAGACTTTCATACCTTTATTTGATATAAAGAACCAGAAACATCAATGTAGCCATTTTCTATAAAATGAATTTTTGAATCTGATCAAATTATTGGATTTCTGAATGAACACAGCAAAAAAAAAAATTTAATTTTTTTTTTTTTTTTTTTACGTTTTTCTGTGGGACGCCATGCCGCATTGCGGCCTTCTTATTTTTCAAAATTTGTACAACAGTTTCTTATTTTTAATATTTATTTATTTTCTTATATAAAAAATCTCGGAAAATGAAAAAGACTGATCTCGCTATTAATAATAGAAATTATATATTAAAGATGCTTTTTTTGTCAACGTTTGTCTCAGACTTGGCGACTCTGGGAGCAAGGCAATCCTTTAAAACTTCTGGACCCAACTGTTAGTGGGCCCTGCCCAGTACCAGATCTCTTACGGTGCATACAGGTGGGCCTGCTCTGTGTCTAGGAATGTCCCGATGATAGGCCCCTTAGGGTTCAGTCTTGTTCATGTTGTCGAGTGAAATTGCAGCATTGCCCCGGCCCAAGAAGCCCGTTATTTGTACAAGAATCAGTTCCGTCCAGGCCCAATTGTGGAAATCAAGCAGTTCGTATGAGATCACTGTTACAGACCTTGAAGGCCGTTAATAGATCCTTTGGACATCATCCAACAAAACCAATTAGGTGCGTTGTAGCCCAAAATTTTATGGAGAACCCAAAAATAAAATTGGGCTATTGTTGTTTTTTTTTTTCTTTTTGCTGTTTTTTTTTTTTTTTTTGCTTGTTGATGTAATTCATGTTGAAAATTAATTGACGTAATTTTTTTGTCCGTTTTGTAGGTTTAGTTGGATATTTTCTAGGAAGACGCCAACTATCAATGAGTAGATATTAGAATATATAGAGAGAGGGGGGCTAAAATCAAAACGTTTGCATCAAGGTCTCGTGCAACCAAGTCGTTTTTATTTTCAAGTCCAAACGGTCGATCTAAATATTTAGATGTGATCTCTATATTAAAATCTGCTTGATACCAAATTTTAATTTTTTGGAATTTTTTTACTATTTATTAAGCCACTTTGAAAATTGCTGATCACCAGAATTTGGTTGCACTGTTTTTAATGTTCACTCGGATCAGCAATTTTCAAAGTGGCTTAATAAATAGTAAAAAAATTCCAAAAAATGTAAAATTTGGTCTCCAATCACATTTCAATATGGAGATCATGTTGAGCGGCTCGGATCGGTTGTTTCGATTTTCGAAATGAAAATATGAGCGTGAAGTAAAAAATCACCTCTTACTTCACAACTCACCATAGCCCAGCTCTATATATATATACAGAGAGAGAGAGAGAGAGAGAGAGAGAGAGCTGGGCTATGGTGAGTTGTGAAGTAAGAGGTGATTTTTACTTCACGCTCATATTTTCATTTCGAAAATCCAAACAACCGATCCGAACCGCTCAACATGATCTCCATATTGAAATGTGTTTGGAGACCAAATTTTACATTTTTGGAATTTTTTACTATTTATTAAGCCACTTTGAAAATCGCTGATCCATTGGTCCAGTATTTTTAACTGTTTTTTACTGTTCATTAAAATCATCGATTTTCAAAGTGCCTTAATAAATAGTAAAATTTGGTCTCCAAGCACATTTCAATATGGAGGTCATGTTGAGCGGTTCGGATCGATGGTTTGAATTTTCAAATGGGAATATGAGCGTGAAGTAAAACGTTGTTTTACTTCACAACTCACCATAGTCTATCTCTATATATATATATATATATATATATATATATATTATATATATATAGAGTAGGGCTATTGTACTTCGCGAAGTAAAACTTTGTTTTACTTCACGCTCATACTCCTATTTCCAAAATCCAAATCGTCGATCCAAACCGTTCAAGTTGTTCTCCATATTGAAATGTGCTTGGAGACCAAATTTTACATTTTTTGGAATTTTTTTACTATTTATTAAGCCACTTTGAAAATCGCTGATCCATTGTGAATAGTAAAAAATTCTGGACCAATAGATCAGCGATTTTCAAAGTGGCTTAATAAATAGTAAAAAAATTCCAAAAAATGTAAAATTTGGTCTCCAAGCACATTTCAATATGGAGAACAACTTGAACGGTCGGATCGACGTTTTGGATTTTGAAAATGGGTGTATGAGCGTGAAGTACAATATTGGTTTTACTTCGCGAAGCACAATAGCAAAATTATATATATATATATATATATATATATATAGAGAGAGAGAGAGAGAGAGGAGAATGGCTAATATACAAACGTTTGTTCCTGGACTCAGGAACAAACGATTCGGTTCTCCAATTTTCAAAGTTCAAACAGTCGATCCAAACCATTAGATATTTAATCTATATTAAAATGTGCTTGGAGACCAAATTTTACATTTTTTAGAATTTTTTTACAATTTATTAAGCTGGTTTGAAGGTCGTTGTTTTTCAATGGTGCAGAATTTTAATAAAATCAGCGATTTTCAAACCATCTTAATAAATAGTAAAAAATTCTAAAAAATATAAAATTTGGTCTCCAAGCACATTTTAATATACATTAAATATCTAACGATTTGGATCGACTGTTTGAACTTTGAAAATCGGAGAACCGAATCATTTGTTCCTGAGTCCAGGAACAAACGTTTGCAGCAAGCCCCTCGTGCAACCAAGTCATTTTCGGATTTTCAAAGTCTAAACGGTCGATCCAAGCCGTTAGATGTTCAATCTATATTAAAATATGCTTGGAGACCAAATTTTACATTTTTTGGAATTTTTTTACTATTTATTAAGCCACTTTGAAAATTTCTGATCCAGGTGAACAGTAAAAACAGTGCAACCAAATTCTAGACCATGTGATCAGCAATTTTCAAAGTGGCTTAATAAATAGTAAAAAATTCCAAAAAATGTTAAATTTGGTCTCCGAGTAGATTTTAATATAGAGATCACATCTAACGGTTTGAATCAACCGTTTGGACTTTGAAAATCCAAAAAAGACTTGGTTGCACGAGGGGCTTGGTGCAAACGTTTTGATATTAGCCACTCTATATATATATATATATATATATATATATAGAGAGAGAGAGAGAGAGATAGGCTACCATGCTTTGCAAATTAAAGCCTCTCTTGTGCTTTGCGCTCATTTTCGGGTTTTCAAAATTCAAAATGTCGATCCGACCGTTCAAGTTGTTCTCCATATTGAAATGTGCTTGGAGACGAAATTTACATTTTTTGGAATTTTTTTACTATTTATTAAGCCACTTTTAAAATCGCTGATCCATTGGTCCAGAAAATTTACTGTTTTGCTAGTGTGACCATTGGATCAGCGATTTTAAAAGTGGCTTAATAAATAGTAAAAAAATTCCAAAAAATGTAAAATTTGGTCTCCAAGCACATTTCAATATGGAGAACAACTTGAACGGTCGGATCGACATTTTGAATTTTGAAAACCCGAAAATGAGCGCAAAGCACAAGAGTGCTTTAATTTGCAAAGCATGGTAGCCTATCTCATTATTATATATATATATATATATATATATATATATATATGAGGAGGGTTCAAATGCACCATAATTTTTGTGCTCCAATATGCTCCACATCCTTTATCTCCATTTTCAAAGTCCGAACAGTCGATCCAAACCACTCAACATAATCTTTATAATAAAATATGCTTGGAGACCAAATTTTATATTTTTTAGAATTTTTTACTATTTTTTAACATGGGTACAATATCACTTTATCAGATGGTCCAGAATCTCCTTAAAAAAGTGATTTGTACCTATCTAAAAAAATAGTAAAAAAATGCTAAAAAATATAAATTTGGTCTCCAAGCATATTTTATTATGAAGATCATGTTGAGCTGTTCGGACTTTGAAAATGAAAATAAAGGATGTGGAGCATACTGGAGCTCAAAAATTATGGTGCATTTAAACCCTCCTCTATATATATATGAGTAGGATTAAAATGCACCATTGATTTTGTGCTCCAATTATGCTCCACATCTTTATTTTCATTTTCAAAGTCCGAACAGTCAATCCGAACCATTCACCATGATTTTGTATTAAAATGTGCTTGGAGACCAAATTTTATATTTTTTGAATTTTTTTCTAATTTTTTAGATAGGTACAAAATCACTTTTAAGAAGATTATAGACTATCCAAAACAGTGATTTTGTACCTATCTAAAAAAATAGTAAAAAAATTTCAAAAAATATAAAATTTGTTTAGAACACATTTTAATATGAAGATCATATTGAGCGGTTCGGATCGATTGTTCGAACTTTGCAAACGGAAATAAAGATGTGGAGCATAATTGGAGCACAAAATCAATGGTGCATTTTAATCTACTCATATATATATATAGAGGGGGTTTAAATGCACCATAATTTTTGAGCTCCAGTATGCTCCACATCCTTTATTTTCATTTTCAAAGTCCGAACAGCTCAACATGATCTTCATAATAAAATATGCTTGGAGACCAAATTTATATTTTTTAGCATTTTTTTACTATTTTTTAGATAGGTACAAAATCACTTTTTTAAGGAGATTCTGGACCATCTGATAAAGTGATATTGTACCTATGTAAAAAAATAGTAAAAAAATTCTAAAAAATATAAAATTTGGTCTCCAAGCATATTTTATTATAAAGATTATGTTGAGTGGTTTGGATCGACTGTTCGGACTTTGAAAATGGAGATAAATGATGTAGAGCATATTGGAGCACAAAAATTATGGTGCATTTGAACCCTCCTCATATATATATATATATATAGAGATAGGCTACCATGCTTTGCAAATTAAAGCACCTCTTGTGCTTTGCGCTCATTTTCGGGTTTTCAAATTCAAATGTCGATCCGACCGTTCAGTTGTTCTCCATATTGAAATGTGCTTGGAGACCAAATTTTACATTTTTTGGAATTTTTTTACTATTATTAAGCCACTTTTAAAACGCTGATCCAATGGTCACACTAGCAAAACAGTAAATTTTCTGGACCAATGGATCAGCGATTTTAAAAGTGGCTTAATAAATAGTAAAAAAATTCCAAAAAATGTAAAATTTCGTCTCCAAGCACATTTCAATATGGAGAACAACTTGAACGGTCGGATCGACATTTGAATTTGAAAACCCGAAAATGAGCGCAAAGCACAAGAGAGGCTTTAATTTGCAAAGCATGGTAGCCTCTCTCTCTCTCTCTCTCTCTATATATATATATATATATATATATAGAGTGGCTAATATCAAAACGTTTGCACCAAGCCCCTCGTGCAACCAAGTCTTTTTTGGATTTTCAAAGTCCAACGGTTGATTCAAACCGTTAGATGTGATCTCTATATTAAAATCTACTCGGAGACCAAATTTTACATTTTTGGAATTTTTTACTATTTATTAAGCCACTTTGAAAATTGCTGACACATGGTCTAGAATTGGTTGCACTGTTTTTACTGTTCACCTGGATCAGAAATTTTCAAAGTGGCTTAATAAATAGTAAAAAAATTCCAAAAAATGTAAAATTTGGTCTCCAAGCATATTTTAATATAGATTGAACATCTAACGGCTTGGATCGACCGTTTAGACTTTGAAAATCCGAAAATGACTTGGTTGCACGAGGGGCTTGCTGCAAACGTTGTTCCTGGACTCAGGAACAAATGATTCGGTTCTCCGATTTTCAAAGTTCAAACCAGTCGATGCAAATCGTTAGATATTTAATGTATATAAAATGTGCTTGGAGACCAAATTTTATATTTTTTAGAATTTTTTACTATTATTAAGATGGTTTGAAAATCGCTGATTTTATTAAAATTCTGCACCATTGAAAAACACGACCTTCAAACCAGCTTAATAAATTGTAAAAAATTCTAAAAAATGTAAAATTGGTCTCCAAGCACATTTTAATATAGATTAAATATCTAATGGTTTGGATCGACTGTTTGAACTTTGAAAATGGAGAAACCGAATCGTTTGTTCCTGAGTCCAGGAACAAACGTTTGTATATTAGCCATTCTCTCTCTCTCTCTCTCTCTCTCTATATATATATATAATATATATATATATATATAATTTTGCTATTGTGCTTCGCGAAGTAAACCAATATTGTACTTCACGCTCATACACCCATTTCAAAATCCAAAACGTCGATCCGACCGTTCAAGTTGTTCTCCATATTGAAATGTGCTTGGAGACCAAATTTTACATTTTTGGAATTTTTTACTATTTATTAAGCCACTTTGAAAATCGCTGATCTATTGGTCCAGAATTTTTTACTATTCACAATGGATCAGCGATTTTCAAAGTGGCTTAATAAATAGTAAAAAAATTCCAAAAAATGTAAAATTTGGTCTCCAAGCACATTTCAATATGGAGAACAACTTGAACGGTTTGGATCGACGATTTGGATTTTGGAAATAGGAGTATGAGCGTGAAGTAAAACAAAGTTTTACTTCGCGAAGTACAATAGCCCTACTCTATATATATATATATAATATATATATATATAATATATATATATAGAGATAGACTATGGTGAGTTGTGAAGTAAAACAACGTTTTACTTCACGCTCATATTCCCATTTGAAAATCAAACCATCGATCCGAACCGCTCAACATGACCTCCATATTGAAATGTGCTTGGAGACCAAATTTTACTATTTATTAAGGCACTTTGAAAATCGATGATTTTAATGAACAGTAAAAAACAGTTAAAAATACTGGACCAATGGATCAGCGATTTTCAAAGTGGCTTAATAAATAGTAAAAATTCCAAAAAATGAAATTTGGTCTCCAAACACATTTCAATATGGAGATCATGTTGAGCGGTTCGGATCGGTTGTTTGGATTTTCGAAATGAAAATATGAGCGTGAAGTAAAAATCACCTCTTACTTCACAACTCACCATAGCCCAGCTCTCTCTCTCTCTCTCTCTCTCTCTCTGTATATATATATAGAGCTGGGCTATGGTGAGTTGTGAAGTAAGAGGTGATTTTTTACTTCACGCTCATATTTTCATTTCGAAAATCGAAACAACCGATCCGAGCCGCTCAACATGATCTCCATATTGAAATGTGATTGGAGACCAAATTTTACATTTTTTGTAATTTTTTTACTATTTATTAAGCCACTTTGAAAATTGCTGATCCGAGTGAACATTAAAAACAGTGCAACCAAATTCTGGTGATCAGCAATTTTCAAAGTGGCTTAATAAATAGTAAAAAAATTCCAAAAAATTAAAATTTGGTATTCAAGCAGATTTTAATATAGAGATCACATCTAAATATTTAGATCGACCGTTTGGACTTTGAAAATAAAAACGACTTGGTTGTACGAGACCTTGATGCAAACGTTTTGATTTTAGCCCCCCTCTCTCTATATATATTCTAATATCTACTCATTGATAGTTGGCGTCTTCCTAGAAAATATCCAACTAAAGCACTACAAAACGGACAAAAAAATTACGTCAATTAATTTTCAACATGAATTACATCAACAAGCAAAAAAAAAAAAAAAACATGCAAAAAGAAAAAAAATAAAAAACAACAATAGCCCAATTTTATTTTTGGGTTCGTCCATAAAATTTTGGGCTACAACGCACCTAATTGGTTTTGTTGGATGATGTCCAAAGGATCTATTAACGGCCTTCAAGGTCTGTAACAGTGATTTCATACGAACTGCTTGATTCCCACAATGGGCCTGGACGGAACTGATTCTTGTACAAATAACGGGCTTCTTGGGCCGGGGCAATGCTGCAATTTCACTCGACAACATGAACAAGACTGAACCATAAGGGGCCTATCATCGGGACATTCCTGGACACAGAGCAGGCCCACTGTATGCACCGTAAGAGATTGGTACTGGGCAGGGCCCACTAACAGTTGGGTCCAGAAGTTTTAAAGGATTGCCTTGCTCCCAGAGTCGCCAAGTCTGAGACAAACGTTGACAAAAAAAGCATCTTTAATATATAATTTCTATTATTAATAGCGAGATCAGTCATTTTCATTTTCCGAGATTTTTATATATAAGAAAATAAATAAAATATTAAAAATAAGAAACTGTTGTACAGATTTTGAAAAATAAGAAGGCCGCCATGCGGCATGGCGTCCCACAGAAAAACGTAAAAAAAAAAAAAAAAAAAAATTAAAATTTTCTTTTTTGCTGTGTTCATTCAGAAATCCAATAATTTGATCAGATTCAAAATTCATTTTAGAGAAAATGGCTACATTGATGTTTCTGTTCTTTATATCAAAATAAAGGTATGAAAGTCTAGTTTCAGATAATATAATTTCTCTATACAAAAATATTACAGATTGGTACAGTTTTAGAGATTAATTGACAGAGGTCAGAATTCAGAAAAGCTGAAATTGCAGTGAGCAGTCCTATAATTTTGACCAGATTCAAAATTCAATTTAGAGAAAATGGCTAATGGATTTTTGTGTTCTTTATATCAAAATAAAGGTATGAAAGTCTAGTTTCAGATAATATAATTTTATACAAAAATATTACAGATTGGTACAGTTTTAGCAATTAATTGACAGAGGTCAGAATTCAGAAAAACTGAAATTCCAATGAGCAGTCCTATAATTTTGATCAGATTCAAAATTCAATTTAGAGAAAATGGCTACATGGATTTTTGTGTTCTTTATATCAAAATAAAGGTATGAAAGTCTAGTTTTCAGATAATATAATTTCTCTATACAAATTATTACATATTGGTACAGTTTTAGCGATTAATTGACAGAGGTCAGAATTCAGAAAGGCTGAAATTCCACTGAGCAGTCTTATAATTTTGACCAGATTCAAAATTCAATTTAGAGAACATGGCTACATGGATTTTTGTGTTCCTTATATCAAAATAAAGGTATGAAAGTCTAGTTTCCAGATAATATAATTTATGTGTACAAAAATATTACAGATTGGTACAGTTTTAGCAATTAATTGACAGAGGTCAGAATTATTGGACCGCTCACTGAAATTTCAGCTTTTCTGAATTCTGACCGTCCAATACAATATTATGCATCAATTAACGGCCTTCAAGGTCTGTAACAGTGATCTCATACGAACTGCTTGATTCCCACAATTGGGCCTGGACGGAACTGATTCTTGTACAAATAACGGGCTTCTTGGGCCGGGGCAATGCTGCAATTTCACTCGACAACATGAACAAGACTGAACCCATAAGGGGCCTCTCATCGGGACATTCCTGGACACAGAGCAGGCCCACCTGTATGCACCGTAAAAGATCTGGTACTGGGCAGGGCCCACTGACAGTTTGGTCCAGAAGTTTTAGAGGATTGCCTTTTTCCCAGAGTCGCCAAGTCTGAGACAAACGTTGACATATAGAAGCATTATAAATACAAAAATAGGTGGCAGCTCGCTAGATGAAGGATATTCTCGTTACACATTTCAAGGAGATTCCTTGAGGCGGTTAAAATATCTTAATTGTTGGCTTAATATGTAGCTGGTTGTTTATGTGGAAATGAAAGCCTACGGGCGTGATAATTTGCACATAAAAAAAAGTACAAAAATAATACCGGTTCATAAAAAAAAATAAGCATCTCTAATATATAATTTCTATTATTAATAGCGAGATCAGACATTTTGGTGGTCATTGGTAGTATCGTTTGGTAAAAACTCTCTTGAGAATGTAAGAGAAGAGAACAGAAATTACAATTAACACTCCTGATAAACTTACATCTGCTAGCAGAATCATGTTCCCATTATTCCTTTGGCCACTCAGTATCTCCAACAAAAGAATCCCAAAGCTGTAAACATCAGACTTGACTGATATTGTCCCGTTCATTGCATACTCAGGGGACATGTAACCACTGCATGAATTATTATGATATATACTCATTTATAAAGTTGGACAGAGATAATGAAACTGTATATGCAAGTTTTTTATGAGAATTAGGGAAAAACTTGTACCGCGTTCCAACCACTGTCTGTGTAGCCATTTCAACCTCATCACCACTGAATAACCTAGCGGTACCAAAATCGGATATCTTTGGAACCATCTCTTGGTCTAATAGTATATTCGCAGCTTTCAGGTCCCTGTGAATTATATTGAATCTTGAATCCTGATGTAGGTACAGAATTCCTCGAGCAATTCCGTGAATAATGTCTAATCTCATTCCCCAGTCCAAGAAGGGACGCCTCTTTTCATCTGTTCCAGAGATATTGGAGAGTCAGTGTTTTACTCTGATTCAAGATTCTCAAATTATTTAACAAAAATGTTTTGTTAATTTGTCCTTCATTAGGATTTGTACGCCTTAATTCAAGAGGTCTTGCTTTAAATTAAGCAATGTTTTCAGGTAAATTAATTATTGAGCTTGACCAAATAATATAAATTATTATGTTGGACCTAACAAATGTTGGGACAATACGTTTAGGATATAACCAAATTAATCCATATATATCTCAGTTTTTCAACAGTATAATCAAAATGCAGACAAGAAATTGGATACAAAAGCATGTGTACTCACCAAAAATAAAGAAGTCTAAGCTTTTGTTGCTCATGTACTCATAAACAAGCATCCTCTCATCGGCATGGATACAACATCCATGGAGGCGAACGAGATTACGGTGCTGAAGTTTGGCAATCAGTAAGACCTCATTCATGAACTCATGTGGTCCTTGTAACGATTGCATTGAGAGCCTCTTTACTGCTATTTCTTGTCCATTTATCAATTGACCCTGATAATAACCAAAATTCATACATTTGAACAGCTATGTTTGGCAATATTCGCCTACTACTTCCATAAAAAAGGAATAACTGCATGTGTTTTAAAATGGTTTTTTTTGAAAAACTAATAATTTGTCAAACAAATTGTTTACCTTGTAAACGCTTCCAAAGCCACCTTCTCCAATTTTGTTAGTAATGGAGAAATTATTTGTTGACTGCGTGACTGTTTCCATGTCAAATAGAGGCAGTTCGGCGTCTTTAAAGCTTTTGCTCTCACTGAAGTTATAACTGGTACTACTGATGACTACACAAGGTAAAAACTTAGGCTAATTAGCTATTCAATCTTTCATTTTATGATTTAAGATTGATAATGACATGTTTGGAAGTACCTTACCTTTTGTTTTATCTGTTGGCTTCTTCTTCCAAATGTAAACGCCAAGTGTGAACAGAGTGGCAGCAAATGCTGCAACCACTACTGAAATGATGATAGCGAGGCGAGTTT
>JAJGRX010000050.1:0-30633 GCA_025461125.1 Carex kokanica
AGAACTTTGTATTGTATGTTGACTGTTAGATTTAAATTCGAAGAAAATATTACTGTAGCACCAAATAATAACTCTGTACTCCCGGCTGTTTGACCGACATCAAGATGCTCTCGGAGCTTTGCTGTTGCGGACCCAGTTCCCGCTCTCCTGGGATCTCCTAACCGATGAGGCACTGACACTCATTCTATGGCAAGTGTACCAACCTTTTAAGTTCCTCAGTTTTTTACTTTTTATTTTTGGGTCTATTCTTTCTGTCCATTTACCTTTCTTTTCTTTCTTGCATTTCCTATTTAGTGTTTCCTTCATTTACTTAGAATTTCATCTTTTCCAAGTTAACTACAAAATGTAAAACCAGACACAACTTTGTCATGATAAATGGAAATTGGAAGCTAGACTACATTGTTTCTTGTCAAAAAAAACCTTTTTTAAATTCCTATCGCATTGGAAGATAAAAGCATGCCTTCTTCAGAACTTCAAATGAGTTAAACTTGAATGCTTTCAGAAATTTGCTTTCTTTGGTATTTCCTACGAAATTTTTTAATTATTACCTGAAGTAAATTGATCGCCTATTACATCCCAAACCAAAACATGAAGCAATTCAGACTACTCTAAAAAGTTGAAAAATGACTTCCATCAAACTTAAAAGTTAAAACAATCCAGAGCTAGCGACACGAAATCCTGAATAATTATTCTGTCTAACCAAACAGTACATAAAAATCAATTCTTAGTACGTCATGAATTATTAAGTAGGAAAGTACATAAAACGAGTTACAATAATTATGTATGTGTTGAGCATATTATTGTGGAGCTAGCTACTATAGTCCTGCACCATCTCAGGAATCACAACTTCTTTTAATATTATTGTGGCAAGTTCGAGTGCAGAAGCAGAGTATCGAGCCATGACATCCACAACAAGTGAGCTCATTTGGATCAAGTACCTACTTCAAGACATGAAGATAGATTATAGAGAACCATGAAGATGTACTGTGATAATCAGGTAGCACGACACATCGCATCCGACCATGTGTTCCATGAGAGGACAAAGCACATTGAAGTTAACTATCACTTTATCCGAGAAAAAATGCAGTCAGGAGAAATATAAATACCATTTGTCAGAAGTCGAGAGCAACTGACAAATATCTTCATAAAAGTGCTTGACAAAGTAGCCATCAAAACATACTTAGCAAGCTGGGTTCAATAAATTTATTCGAACCCAACTTGAGAGGGAGTGTTGTCATAGGCTATTTAGGAAGGAAATCCAACTAGCATCAAAATATAGCTGTCAGGTTAAATTAGGTACCTAGCTTAATTCCCTCAATTAGGCAAAATCCAGAATCTAATTTGTTAGGAAAGTCTCCAACGGCTACAAGGAAAAATAGGCTATAAAGAGCCATGTAATACTCATGTACAAATTAGAACTTCAATAAGAAATTTTATTTCCAGTTAATCATTTCTCTTATTTCATCACACCACAAAAATCATTAGTCCTAAATAATTATTCTCCACGCGACCCTCGCGATCAAACAAACATCACATCAAAATCAAAATTCATAGTCTTGAATTATTAAGTAGAACAAAACATCAAACGAGTTATAGTAATTATACTGAGCATATTATTGTGGAGCTAGCTAGTAGACTTGCATCTTCTCAGTGCGCTCCGGAACTTTCTTTATGGTTGCTTTGATGAGGTCAATGTATAATGGAAATTGTGCAACAGCAAAGAAAGTGACAGGAAAGCACATGACGGCGTATATGGGGTACACGGCAAATTTGAGCTTACTTTCGACAACAAAAAAGTCTCCGGCACAGAATGCGACAAGCATAGAAGCTATTGACATGAAGAGGGAGTCAGCCCCAGGATAAGCTTCACGGGAAGTCCCCTATTGAAATCCCTAACCTGATCACAAATTAAGGAATGAGAATTTCAGTTTCCAATGTTGAAATTTCAGAAGGAAGAAATTCAATTAAGATAGGGATTTTGGTAACCTGGTAACGGGAGGTGAGTATTGCGAGGAACATGACAAGAGATGTAATAGAGAAGCAAAGAGCGACAAGGGATGAGATGGCGAACAACTGAAAAGCTGGTTTTGTACTGAGGACTGGAGATCCAGACGACTGGTCTACACCTCCTGGAACTGTGCTTGAAGATGCAAAGGCCACCGTAGCGACGAGAGCAGCCACCACGGAGCAAGACTGGGAAGTATTTGTCAGCCAAGTGCTTCCATTTTCAACTAGTTTTTCATGACTCTCTACGAAAACCTCCTCTGGCATCTTTCCATCCTTGTTGATTCTTGAGAATATTTCTAGGTTCATACTATTATACACATACTGCACACCGCCATATTACATGTGTTCAGTTTTTATTTTAATTTATTCCATTTTTTAGAGAGGAGAGAGAGATCACCTGGTACCACTTGCTCTCCCATTGCATCTGAAGTGCTGCTCCAGGGATGCTCCACGGCCGGCTATGGCTGAGCATGCCTGCGAGATGTAGAGCACTATTTTCATCTTTATCTACGTGCCGAAATACACTCTCCATAGTTTGAAAACCCAGCATGTACGTGTACACGTGGACTTGGCGGTGCTCCACTGCCAATAAAACAATATTTTTCTTATCCTTGTCTTTGTCCATGACTGCCACTGGATACTTCTCAATGATTCTTTTCACCATCTCTGTTATTCCCCTCTTTGCAGCTATCAAAACAGGGCTTGCTGAACCACATGTTGACAAAATTGTGATCTATGTTAACAAAATGTGTAGCAACATGCTTTCGATTTCTCATCTCTTTTCTAACAGTTTGCTTATAGGAAGTTTTCTATCATGACTCTGTAATGATTTTTGTTCTTTAATTCTATCCTTGAAAAATTAGACATCAAGACTACATATATATACACAGCTGGGATGTTGGTACATACATGGCTATAGTAGTTAGTATCTTACTAGCAAGGTGCCTGATTTGGTGTTTTTGGGCAGGTACTACAGGAACTGAAAATTTAGCTTATTCATGATTGAATATAGTAAAATTTATGCTTGAAGCCTTGAGAATAGAGAAATTTAGCATCACCTAAATAATATTATATCTCGTGTTAAGCTTGACTATATAAAATTAGTGAACATACCACTATCAGGTGTATTTGTCGATTCCTTCTCTTCAAAAAATTTCGGAGAACCTTTCTCCAAGACTTTCAGCATGTCTATGCTTACCACTATTACGGGTTCAATCCGGACGGATTATCTGTATAAGTTAAATGTATATGACAGCATAGAAAAATACAAGATGTTATTAGCCTGATTAAGGAAGTGTAACGAGTCTTCTATAATTAGTTGAATAACGAAGAACTTAGTTTCTCAACCCTTAATTATATACTATACATAGTTATAGTGTTATGATGATTTAACCAAGAGAATTTAAATAATTGTCGCATTTCATAGTGCTGATTTTGTAGATTGCGTAGACAAGTATTTTACAACCCAATCATATTGTTTATCCAAAAAAAAAAGTACCAATCACCACACTGTTCGTGACAAATAATACTTAAAAGCATTACAAGTTATATGCCTATAAAATTAATTAATATATTTTTTTCATAGATGCAGGCCAACATAAGGAAGTAAACTATATTCTGATTTATTCACTGCAATATATGGCATAAATTTTTTTAAAACGTGAATTGAGAAAATTTATCTTTTCTAATTAACATACCTTCACTTGGGTTTGGTGTCTTTTCATCATCTAATGATGGAGGGGATCCATCAAATGATAATGCAGACTCATATGGATTCTTTCCACCGTGGACTTCCTCGTACTCCCAGAGTGTTGAATGATCCACCAGTTTCTTCATTATTTTTAGTGCACTTCTGTGCTTTTGTTTTTGTTTTGTAATTGTTTGCAATCTCCATAACCCTTTAGGAAGTTATTTAGAGAGTGATAAACTAAATGTTAAAAAGCTGAGCAAAAGGTCTATAATAATGGGTCTTTTCTTTCACATTTCAGTGGAATCTAAATTAATTGTTCCAAGCTATATTAAGTATCACATTCCTTTCTTTCTTTTTCTGGCCATACACCAGGAAATTATAGTTGGTACTATGTTTGTACTTTGTTTTTTCCTCTATTTCTAAAGACTTGTTTTCTAATTAATTGGTGTCGACGAGTACCTCGACATTTTCTTGAAGAAATTTATGCAATACATATATGCACATACCTAATTTATGAACATACCTAATTGGTGTCGACGAGTACCTCGCTTATATTCATCTTCCTTGTGTGCTCCAGCTTTCATGCAGTGTAAAATGAAGGGAAACAATAAAATTTATGAACATACGTAAGATTTCATTAAAATTACCATATTATGTTATCAATTTTCCAAAATTTAATTTGGTCCTTGAAGTCCGTAATGAATCATTGTATGCCGAAACTAAATCTTTAACCAACAGAAAGAAATTATTACTTTGTACCATAAATTAACCTTAAGAATCTATCAAAGAGTTGCTAAATTCTAAGAAAAAACTGACTGTATCATTATAACGTAATGGTTTGTAAAGTATACCTGGGTTTTCTTCATCAGCACTATTGCAAGACTTAAATATACCAGCTTTTAAGCTAGAAGCTGCAGTAGAAAATATGAAAGTTTAGTAGACAAAAGAAATTATCTATATGAACAGTTTGTTCTTATTTTGGTCAATTATATTGAGATTTTTTGTTCTCATACCGACAGAACAAATGCAGCTGATGGAATCCTTCATCAAAGAAAATAGGTCAAAACAAACGTTGCATGTCGGCGGCACTACTTTATTTTCATCATTCTCAATGTCTGACGGTTTCTCATTTTTATTTTTCTTTTCATTCTCCAAGAAATTAACAAACTGAGACTTGAGTGGCTCTGTAATTGTGCCTACAATCAAAGTATCAAACATTCCAAAAGTCAAATTGTGAAGCACATAGCAATTATTATTATTGTAAAAATCGTAATTAACAATTAATTAGGTTTCAATCACAGGGACAGAGTAAGTACAGTAATATAAAATTGTATCATATAAGCCATAGCGAGCTCCACTCCTGAAAACAGTGGGCTTGTCAGCCAGAGTGTGAAGTGCAGTTTCTCCGCTTGAATTGACAAAGTTCAACAACGGTGGATATAGGTGAATGATCTCGTATGCCAAATCTACAGTCAATACATTTGATGGTTTATAGTATGCCTTACATTTTATTTTATTATGTTTTTTGCTGAAAGCGCATACCAAATTGTTCCCCTTTGATGGCACAGTGAAGGATATTGTTACCATCATCTCTCCTACAGGTGATGATGTCTCTCTTGGATAAGCATGTGTGGATTTAATTAACCAGTCTTCCTCAATTTCAGATGTTGCTCCTTATGGATGCAGCCCTCAAGCACAAAGAAGGCATTCTGCTTTCCGTGGCGCACTGCCGAAAAGAGCGGGGTCTCAGAAGGTTGTTACGTGCACTGGTTACCATACCTGGACACATATTTGTTATTCTCCTGCAAACCTTCTCCAGCCTGAGAGCCGCCGCCAGATGAAGTGGGGTATCCCCCACTTTTGTTTGTTAAGCTCAAGATTTTGCACTTTTCTGTGAGAATTGCATCAAATATTCTTAGAAATCAAAATGGAAATTTAATTGTGGTCTACATGGTTATTGATTTATTGAATTATATTTAACTTCCTTTTAGAAAGAAGCATGTCAAGGTCAATTGTCCTTATTTTTCTTTAATCTCAAGAACACTGTTGCGTCAATTTTCTTACAGTAATCTCTCAGACTGGATATGAACATAATTCTGATATATAAACCTTGTAATTGATAGAAATATAATAAATCACTTAATGACTTTAAGTAAATAATATTTATTTCGCTGGGATTGAATATGTTCCCTGGTTTCATTGCTAATATACCTTGATACATTTGAAGGATCCTACTCTGATTTTACTTGCTCAAAAAGGGCTCGTTTTACACATTTTCCTTATTTCAGTATTTAATCTTCTCAAACTGCCTGTACAATTAAAGTTTTTGAGTACAGGGACTCTACATCTTGTTTCTATTTGAAAGCTATAGGTAAAACATTTTAATTCCATATAAAATGCCCTAGTTATTGCATTGTGTCCAACTTTTAGGTGCCTATTTAAAACTAGGTAATTGAGCAATTAGAAACAAAGATATTTCATTTCAGCAACTTAAAAAAGGAATCATCAAACAGTATAAATAAAGACATGTATATGTACATGTGCTAGCAGTAACTTCCTGCTGGCCCCACAACAGTTTTGGCAACTAGAGGAACCAAGTGTTTGCATGATAATAAAAAGGCTGAATTTTTAAATGATACATCACATAGCCGTATATGGTACCTCGTATATACATATTATTTGGGGTTTTTTTATAGATATAAGTGATAATACCTTCGTTAACTTGAACGATATCGAGAAGATCTAAAACTTCTTTTTTCCGTGGCACCAGAAACTGCGACATGAAGTAAGGTGTCATTTGCACGTGTAATAGGCTGGCCTTGGACTTTCTTGTCTCCGTAGAGCTCAAGCACATGTTTCCATTTGCGATTCATGGCTGCTTTGAAGACCTCCTTCCTCAGATTGTACAATGAGGCGTCATCAGAAGGTTCAGGTGGGGTTCCAATAGAAGATATTTCAGGTGGGGTTTCCATAGAAGGTATGGACATTGTTATTGCTCCCGGCCTCTCCTTTTTTTTTTTTATCAGAGTTTAATTAAGTTGTATGTAGTTTCGTTTGATAGGTAGAGAGTACCAGAGATATTATGATCCCTTTTATAAGAAACAAACTAGCTAGCAAGGAGAGCTTATTGTAGTTGTGTAATTGACTACTCTTCAATGCTCTTTTACATAGTAGATTTATCATATATGTGTCCTTACAAAAAGGAAAAGTGAAAGCTACCTGGGCCAGGAATAAAGAACCTTACATGTTGAAGGATCCTACTCTTTGAAATAAAATGGTTATAATTCTTTTGACTGAGTCCTTAATAGTCTCTCAAGTGTAGAACAAATTAAGATATCAATTAAGATATCAATTTTATTCAAATGTAGAACAAATTAAGATATCAATTAAGATATCAATTTTATTCAAATGTAGAACAAATTAAGATATCAATTAAGATATCAATTTTATTCAAATGTAGAACAAATTAAGATATCAATAGTCTCTCAATTGCCACCATCCAAATTATAACATTTGATTAAAAAAGTACCAACTTAATTATTATATGTAATTTAGTACAAATCAATTTTAAAATGACTAGTAGACCTCTTATTTTGAATACTGAATATATTGAGTACTTATAATTAAGAAAAGAACAGAATTGAACAACTTACAACACACATTATTAGTTTAGATGCTTCAATATGAGCAAGTAATTAATTATTAGTTTAGATGTCGGATTGATTATGTTTCTGTAATCTTGTGTTAGGTGAAATTTAGTTCCATATTTCATACATAAATCGAGTGGATCGGATTGTGTTTTATTTGAATTAAGCTTGATTCAGATTAATTTTGGACTTAGATAATTAAGTATTAGATTTGATTTATTTCTTATTATTTGAATAACTATGACTCGGATAGTAAGCGTTGTAGTCTTATTGGATTTTGGATCAATCCAACTAAGAAATAAAATGTATGTGTACCATAAGTTTTGATAAAAATATATTTTTGGTTTTAATAAAGAAATTTATTATTTAATAAAACCTTAAAAAAATTGATGAATAGAGACAAAACACAAAATAGCTAAGTATTATGGAATAAATTATAATTTAAATGTTTAACTATTATATTGTGTACTTTGAGCTTTATTTAAAAAAAATTCTCGAATAATACAAAAATAATATCTAACTTATAACAGCAACACGGAATCCCTTAGAAAGAAATTGACCCACAATTAATGAAATAGCATAATGCATTAATAAAAGATATTTCGTTTACCAACAAATTAATTGTGAAGAATCAAACCCTTAGCACTTCTAAAAAAAACTTCACAACTAAATCTGAATATCTTTTATCAGGTTACAATCTTTTCCATTTCATATTAACTCATATTAGTATAATTGTCGTTTGGGTATACCATTTACTTTGGATTGCTTCAGGTTTGGAGATTTTTTCAATCATGGATCATTTGGATTTAGATTATTTTATGTTCCAATATTCAAAATATATAGATTTTTTTAGGTTCGAATACTTTTGAATTCGATTAATCACCAGTTCGGATAATTTATCTTTAAAATTTTGTCTAGGTCCGAGTCAGTTATTCTGGTTGGTCAAATTTAATTAAGGATATATTATAAGTTTTATTCTCTTCTTTTTGATAATAAATTGGGTGCTGATAAATGTGAGAACTTTAAAAATACTGCAACAATTGTGATCAATGCACAACCCAACGTACGATACAAAAGGGGTCGCTTATTGCTCTTATTCCTTGCTTGCAGTGAGAAAAAATTGAATGCTTCTTGCTTTACCATTTTTCTTTATTTGACTTCATTTAGAGAGAGAAGAAGAAAGGGAAAAGAGGACATGCTCTGAAAGATGCTAAATGTTGTGTCTGACAGGTGACAAGGCAAGCTAATCAATATTTTCAAAATGAAAAGGTAAAACAATACAAGCCAAAATTAACATCTTAGTTTTGATAGTACCAACTTAATGAAATAGCATAATGCATTAGTAAAAGATATTTCGTTTACCAACAAATTAATTGTGAAGAATCAAACCCTTAGCACTTCTAAAAAGGACTCCACAACTAAATCTGAATATATTTTATCAGGTTACAATCTTTTCCGTTTCATATATATTAACTCATATTGGTATAATCATCGTTTGGGTATACCATTTACTTTGGATTGCTTCAGGTTTGGAGATTTTTTCGAGTCAGTTATTCTGGTTGATTCAAATTTAATCAATGATATATATTAAGTTCTATTCTCTTCTTTTTTATAATGATAATAAATCGGGTGCTGATAAATGTGAGAACTTTAAAAATACTGCAACAATTGTGATCAATGCACAACCCAACATACGATACAAAAGGTGTCGCTTATTGCTCTTATTCCTTGCTTGCAGTGAGAAAAAATTGAATGCTTCTTGCTATACCCTTTTTCTTTATTTCACTCCATTTAGAGAGAGAAGAAAAAAGAGAAAAAAGGACATGCTCTAAAAGATACCAAATGTTGTGTCTAACAAGTGACAAGGCAAGCTGGTCAATATTTTCAAAATGAAAAGGTAAAACAATGTAAGCCAAAATTAATATCTTAGTTTTGAACAATTGGATCCCTCAAATGTGTTGTATCTTTGAATTCAACAACTGTTTGAAAAACATTTACACTATATACACTGATGCGGCATCGACACTCAATCTATGGCAAGTGTACCAACTATTTAAATTTATTGGAATATTTAAAGCTCCTTTTAAACATATGTTCATGCATTAAGAAACATATTGGTATAATTTTCGTTTTAAACATATTAACTCCTTTTCGGCCAGGACATAAAGCAAAGAAAAATTGATCAACAGATAATGATCTCACCAAGATTTAACCGCTGTATTTCTTGAAGCTTTCCTTCGCTTTTATACGAAAGCTCTGCAACAAATGTTTTGTTTTTTTATGTATTTTCCCCAAAAAATAATATTAAAATCTAGTATATATATTACCAATTTAGCCAATATGGTATTTACCCAAATGTAGCCAATAAATGAACATGTCAATATGATGATCACATCTCGTCTCATCTTTAACCAATATGTTATTTACCCCAGATGTTACCCAAATGAATTGGGGATGAAAACAAAAGTAATTTGTAAATTTCGTTTTCAAACAATTATTATATATCAAAGTCAAAGCCCACATTACAAAACTACATAAAATGTAACATTGGTCGCATAATTAACTCTCGTGGGTCGTGGCACAGTCCATCAATCAAGTGATCATTACTAGAAGTAAAAAACAAAATAATAAATAATCATCATTTCAACTGGAACAGTTCATTTGCCGATTTTCTTTAATATTCAACATTTTTTTAAGTAAGTATTAATATTCAACATTAAATAAAATATAACAGAAATGCCCATGATTTTTTGAGATTTTTAAAAATATCCAAACCGCCGAAAGTTTCGGCAATCTATTTTTTTCTGGACTATCAGAATTTTCGGCGGTCCAGAAAAAAGGTGGACCGCCGAAATTCTGGACAGTTTAGGCATAATATAACTTTTTTTTCATATGATTTGTGATTTTTTTTTATTTAATTAGAAGATTTTATGATTTTTATTTTTTCCTATTAAAATATTAGAAATATTTTTATATTTCTTTGAAAATATATGATATTATAGAATTGAATTTACTAGAAAGACTGTGACATATAATCAGGATCAACATTTTTCAATCTTGATTTTTTGTAGCTGTAAGAAAAATTAAAATATTTCTTTGTGTGTTACTGAAAAAACAAAATATTTTTTATCTGGGTAATTGATCCCAGTTCAAAAGTCAATTTTGGTAAATAAAGAATTTATCGTGATTCTTCTAGTACATTCAAATTCTAAGGTACTCTATCTATTTTTATAGAAGCCATTTTATATTTTTAATATTTTAATATTTTCTGAAAATCACTTCTAAAAAAATAGATGGAATATCTTTGAATTTGAATGTACTAGAAGGACCACAATAATTTATTTATTTACACAGAAGGGACTTTTGAACCGGAATCAATAACTTAGATCTCAAATATTTTTATTTTTTCCAGTAACACACAAAGAAGAATTTTAATTTTTCTTACAGCTATAAAAAATTTTGACTGAAAAATATTGATCCAAATTATTTGTCGCAGTCTTTCTAGTAAATTTAATTATATAATAGTCTATCTATTTTCAAAGAAATATAAAAGTATTTCTAATATTTTAATAGAAAAATAAAAAAATAAAAAATCTTCTAATTAAATAAAATATTACAAATCCCAATGTATTCGGCCGAAACCCAAAAAATCTCAAATCATTTGACAAAAAAAATTATATTATGCCTAAACTGCTGAGATTCTCAGCGGTTTGGAGATTTTTAAAAATCTTAAAAAATTTGAATAATTTTATTAATTTTATTTAATATTGGATATTAAAAAAATGTCGGGTTCATTTGCTTTGTTATTCTTAAAGTTTATTTCAAGTATTTTGAATATTTTGGCAAGTTTTGGCTTCTGACTTTCAAAACTTAAAAATTCTGGTAGGATAACTTAACGAACAAATATATATAGTTCGGTCCACGTATTAAAACGAAATTAATTATCTTAAAAAAATTATATTTAAAGTAGATTAAAAAGATAAGATTTCAAGCTAATGTTGTTAACACCAAAATAAAATAAAATAAAGGAGAAATTTCACGTATCCCCTCAAAAACTTTAATATTACATATTTCTCCATCAAAAGTTTGTATATATCATATTTACTCTTCAAAACAACAAAAGCTAACATATTTACCAATTATAACTCTACAATGTATTAAATATATCTAAAACTAATTAAATAATAATATTTGACCATTATTATACTCTTATATCTTTTTTCTCATTCTCTCTCTGATACTTTCTCTCCCCCAAATGCTAAATCATTTTCAACTTCCTGAAAATCATTAGATTATACAAAACAATATTCTGAATAAAAATAAAACTTTAGATTATTTGATTAATAAAAAGTTGCCGAATTGGAAAAAATCATAAATTTGTCCGGACCAAACTGAAAAAAAAGTCGAGTTTTTATCATGATAATTTTGCAAAGTTGGTTAAATTGTGTGGATAAATATAATAAATAATAAATTGCAGCAGTTATAACTGAAATTTACACTGAGCGATGATATTTTAATCTCGATATGATTGATAAAAAATCTTTTCTGTTAAATAAAAGTAAAATTTCATTAGAAAATTTAAAATTATTATCCACACTTATTTGTTTTGATTTAATTTATGTAAAATTAAATAATTACAAAATTATATTTATCAGTTTTCACCAAAATCTCACTACAAATGAAAATAGAAGTACAATGAGGCGTCATCAGAAGGTTCTGGTGGGGGTTCAATAGAAGATATGGACATTGTTATTACTCCCTCTCCTTTTTTTTTATCAGAGTTTAATTAAGTTGTATGTATTTTCATTTGATAGGTAGAGAGTACCAGAGATATTATGATCCCTTTTATAAGAAACAAACTAGCTAGCAAGGAGAGCTTATTGTAGTTGTGTGATTGACTACTCTTCAATGCTCTTTTACGTAGTAGATTTATCATATATGTGTCCTTGCAAAAAGGAAAAGTGAAAGCTACCTGGGCCAGGAATAAAGAACCTTACATGTTGAAGGATCCTACTCTTTGAAATAAAATGGTTATAATATAATTCTTTTGACTGAGTCCTTAATACTTCAAAAAATGTAGGAGTAAACACGATATAATATATTTTCTTTTTCAATTTTATTCAAGTGTAGAACAAATTAAGATATCAATAATCTCTCAATTGCCACCATCCAAATTATAACATTTGATTAAAAAAGTACCAACTTAATTATTATGTGTAATTTAGTACAAATCAATTTTAAAATGACTAGCAGCCCTCTTATTTTGAATACGTACTGAATATATTGAGTACTCATAATTAAGAAAACAACAGAATTGAACAACTTACAACACACATTATTAGTTTAGATGCTTCAATATGAGCAAGTAATTAATTATTAGTTTAGATGTGGGATTGATTATGTTTCTCTAATCTTGTGTTAGGTGAAATTTAGTTCCATATTTCATACATAAATCGAGTGGATCGGATTGTGTTTTATTTGAATTAAACTTGATTCAGATTAATTTTGGACTTAGATAATTAAGTATTAGATTTGATTTATTTCTTATTATTTGAATAACTCTGACTCGGATAGTAAGCGTTGTAGTCTTATTGGATTTTGGATCAATCCAACTACGAAATAAAATGTATGTGTACCATAAGTTTTGATAAAAATATATTTTTGGTTTTAATAAAGAAATTTATTATTTAATAAAACCTTAAAAAAATTGATGAATAGAGACAAAACACAAAATAGCTAAGTATTATGGAATAAATTATAATTTAAATGTTTAACTATTATATTGTGTACTTTGAGCTTTATTTTAAAAAAAATTCTCGAATAATACAAAAATAATATCTAACTTATAACAGCAACACGGAATCTCTTAGAAAGAAATTGACCCACATTTAATGAAATAGCATAATGCATAGTAAAAGATATTTCCTTTACCAACAAATTAATTGTGAAGAATCAAACCCTTAGCACTTCTAAAAAAGGACTTCACAACTAAATCTGAATATCTTTTATCAGGTTACAATATTTTCCGGTTCATATTAACTCATATTGGTATAATTGTCATTTGGGTATACCATTTACTTTGGATTGCTTCAGGTTTGGAGATTTTTTCAATCATAGATCATTTGGGCTTAGATTATTTTATATTCCAATATTCAAAATTTATAGATTTTTTTAAGTTCAGAACTTCAGATACTTTTGAATTCGATTAATCACGAGTTCGGAAAATTTATCTTTTAAATTTTGTCTAGGTCTGAGTCAGTTATTTTGGTTGGTTCAAATTTAATCAAGGATATATATTACATTCTATTCTCTTCTTTTTGATAATAAATTGGGTGTTGATAAATGTGAGAACTTTAAAAATACTGCAACAATTGTGATCAATGCACAACCCAACGTACGATACAAAAGGGGTCGTTTATTACTCTTATTCCTTGCTTGCAGTGAGAAAAAATTGAATGCTTCTTGCTTTACCCTTTTTCTTTATTTCACTTCATTTAGAGAGAGAAGAAGAAAGTGAAAAGAGGACATGCTCTGAAAGATGCTAAATGTTGTGTCTGACAAGTGACAATGCAAGCTGATCAATATTTTCAAAATTAAAAGGTAAAACAATACAAGCCAAAAATTAACATCTTAGTTTTGATAGTACCAACTTAATGAAATAGCATAATGCATTAGTAAAAGATATTTTGTTTACCAACAAATTAATTGTGAATAATCAAACCCTTAGCACTTTTAAAAAGGACTCCACAACTAAATCTGAATATCTTTTATCAGATTACAATCTTTTCCGTTTCATATATATTAACTCATATTGGTATAATCGTCGTTTGGGTATACCATTTACTTTGGATTGCTTCAGGTTTGGAGATTTTTTCGAGTCAGTTATTCTGGTTGATTCAAATTTAATCAAGGATATATATTAAGTTCTATTCTCTTCTTTTTTATAATGATAATAAATCGGGTGCTGATAAATGTGATCGAGAACTTTAAAAATACTGCAACAATTGTGATCAATGCAGAACCCAACATACAATACAAAAGGGATCGCTTATTGCTCTTATTCCTTGCTTGCAGTGAGAAAAAATTGAATGCTTCTTGCTATACCCTTTTTCTTTATTTCACTCCATTTAGAGAGAGAAGAAAAAAGAGAAAAAAGGACATGCTCTAAAAGATGCCAAATGTTGTGTCTGACAAGTGACAAGGCAAGCTGATCAATATTTTCAAAATGAAAAGGTAAAACAATATAAGCCAAAATTAATATCTTAGTTTTGAACAATTGGATCCCTCAAATGTGTTGTATCTTTGAATTCAACAACTGTTTTAAAAACATTTACACTATATATACTGATGCGGCATCGACACTCAATCTATGACAAGTGTACCAACCATTGAAATTTACTGGAATATTTAAAGCTCCTTTTAAAAATATGTTCACCCATTAAGATATTAATACACATTGCTCATCTCAAAAGACTGATAAGAAGAAATATACCACCGAAATAATCTTAGAATTATAACTCGAAACAGGCTTTTAAAATGGTTTTTAAAGCCATTATCTACTCTTATATTTAACCGCCGCATTAACTGATAAAAAAAAAGTGTGTTGTTTATGAGCTGAGGTTATAGTCATGTATAGGGTTTATCCTTCTGAGGAGATTGTAAATAACTTTCTTTATTTAATATATTAACAACAGGCAACTTGCCTATTGTCCTTAAAAAAAAAAACTGATAAAAAAAGGCAGTAGAGCTACCGCCGTTAGTTTGCCCTCTCTACTTTAATACGAGAGCTCTGCAACAAAGTATTTGTATTTTACTTATGTACCCAAATGTTGCTAAATAATCATGTAAATATGATGATCACATCTCGTCTCATCTTTGAATCGGGTTTCGTGTTTGGTCCGATTTTGAATCATTGGATTTTTCAGCAAATAAATTGGAGCCTGTTCGGCACGTAAATATGATGATCACATCGAAAAACAAAGGCACTCTTTCTCTTTCCCTGTCTTATTTTATAATATAATATTTTCTATAAACAAACAGTTCTCTTAATTAACCTTAGAATTCTAGCCAAGATTTACTAAATTTTAAGAATGAAAAACTAATATGATTATATCATGATAGTTTGTTTACCAGACATTTGTTTTCTTCATCAGCGCAGCAAGCCTTACAGATACCACCAGTTTTTAAGCTAGAATCTGCAACACCACATATGAAAGTTTAGTGATTGAGGCTATGGTAACATGCATATTACAGATTGACTCGTGCTATGAATACATTTTTTTTTCAAATTTTAAACAGTCGCTCTGAAATGTTATATACAGGATCTCCATATGAGCAGACCACATTTTATAATTTTTTTACATAGGTAGATTTACACTGCTTTTGGATGGTCTAGAATGTTCAAATCAAGTGATTTTGTACCTATAAAAAAAATAGTAGACAAATTCAAAATTTTAAAATTTGATTTGCAATTACATTTTCATATGAAGATCATATTTAATTGTTTGGACCAACTATTTGAACTTTAAAAATGAAGATATGATTCCATAGCGATGCCATTTTGTAATATGCATATTACCAAAGCCTTACTATTGAGCAGACACAATAAATGATTTATATAAACAGTTATGTTCTTATTTTTATAAATTCTATTGAGTTTCTTTTCCTCATACCGACAGTTTTATATATGCATTTGATGGAATCCTTCATCAAAGAAAATAGGTCAATACAAATTGTGTATGTCGGCGGCAGTAGTTTCTTTTCATCTTTCTGAATGTCTGATATGTTTTCCGTATTATTATTTTCATTCTCCAAGAAATCAACAAACTTAAAAGTGAGTGGCTCTGTAATTGTACCTCCAATCAAAGCATCAAACATTCTGAAGACAAATAATTAAAGCAGCACCACCTAGCAAATACTATTATTATTATTAAACTCGCTATTAACAATTAGATTTGACTCATTGAAAATGGTGTCACCATTAATATTAAAGTAATTTATGGAAAAAAGTAGTTTAAATGTGAAGTACAGCAATTATTATTATGGTAAACTCACAATTAAGAATCAGATTTCAATCATTGAAAATGGTATCACCCTTAAAATTAAAGCAATATGTTTTAAGAAGTTTTCAACTTTTATAACTTAAAGCATGCAAAATAGCTTGATTTATTGGTTAAAAAAAACACATTTTTAGGTCCTAACTAAAAGTATATTTATAATTTGTTGTATATGAAACACTAATTGTATCATATAAGCCAAAGCGAGCTCCACTCTTGAAAACAGAGGGCTTGTTAGCCAGAGTGTGAAGTGCAGTTTCTCTGTTTGAATTGACATAGTTCATGCGCACCAACTTTGGATATAGGCAGATGATCTCATATGCCAAATCTACAGTCAATAAATTTGAATGGTTACATTATGGCTTACTTTTTATTTTACTTTTCTTTTTTTGCTGAAAGCGCATACCAAAGTGGTCTCCTTTGATGGCGTGGTGAAGAATATTGTTACCATCATCTCTCCTACAATGAGTGATATCTCGATCTCTCAAGGATAAGCTGTCAACTTCATCAATTTTCAGTTTTTGTTCCTTATGGATGGCAGCCTCAAGCACAAAGAAGGTATTCTTCATTCCATGACACACTGCCTAAAAGAGCGGAGTCTCTTGAAGGTTGTTACGTGCACTGGTTACCATATCTAGACACATTTTTGCCATCATCCTGCAAACCTTCTCCAGCCCGAGAGCTGTCGCCAGATGAAGTGGGGTATCCCCAGTTTTGTTTTTTAAGCTCAAGATTTCACAGCACTTTTCTGTGGTTATTGCATCAAATATTCTTAGAAATCAAAATTGAAATTTAATTATGGGCAACATGATTATGGATTAAATTAATCATATTTAACTTCCTTATCAGAAAGAAGCATGTCAAGGTCAATTGTCCTTTATTTTTCATAAATCTCGAGAACAATGATGTGTCAAGTTTCTGTCAGTATCCTCTCAAACTGGATATGAACATAAATAACCCTTGTAATTGATAGAAATATAATATATTATAGTGAAGTATAGAGAGACATGTTCAATACAAAATTCTGAAATTTCTCACTAAAACTATCAATTTTCTTTCTTACACATACAAATGACTTTGTTATGTATATATTGACTAAATGACTATTACAATATATACATTTTTTTCCTAAGCAACACAGAGAATTCCGAATTCCAGTTTTTTATTTTTTTCAAAAAAAAAACCTTTTGGACTCTCTTCATAAATTATTATTTTAATCATACATCTTAATATATAATTAAGTTTATAATTAACTGTAATTAGTGGGGACTGACGAAGTGTGTTATAGTATAATCTCAGTTCTATTTGTTCACAATTGCCACTAGGGTGTCAATGATACCCTTTTACCCGTTTATCCTATCCATATCGAATTTGATAAGGTGGGTATGGGTAAGATTTTTTTTTCGTTAGGTAATTGGGTATGGGTATGGGTAAGGATTTTTTTTTCGTTAGCTAAACGGGTAAAGCCTATTTCGTACCCATTATCCTATAGGGTAATTATATAAAAGAAAATTATATTATAATGTTTGGGTAATAATTAGTGATGTTAAAATTTATTTGCGTAATATTTCATATGATAATGTTTGAGCAATAATTAGTTATGTACTTTTGTTATTTAGTATATGAATTTTGCTATAAGAAAAATGTTAATCATATTACTTTTATTTACATGTTTTGTTATTTAGTTAAATAATTGAATTTGTCCGAAGAGATATTCATGTTTTTAAACTCTCTTGCTTTATAAAAAAAACAATTTAGTTGAAACTGATTACATATTAGTTTTTTTTATTAGTAATGTGATTGCATATGTCAATTGACCTCCAATTTTTTACAAAACTTTTTATACATATACTCTATTTTATATATAATTTAGAGTAAAAAATGTTATAGGTAGTGTAAATTGACCCCCATTTGCAGCAAATTTTGTTTATATGATTGACCCCATTTATATATATTTGACCCTCATAACTTGAAAGTCTGCCTCCGCTCCTGATTATATTAGTATTATTTGTTATTCACCTGTTACCGTTTCGTTACCCGATAATTTTAACAGGTAAGAGTAGGGTAGGGTAAGATCTAACCTTAATGGGTAAGGGTAGGATATGTATAAGGTCAATTCTTAGTAGGTATGAGTATGAAAATGCTTCCACCCTACCCGTATCGTACCCATTGACACCCCTAATTTCCACCTTGTTTGAAATTCATCACTTTATAGCAGAAGGAAAATAATATTTATTTCGCCATGAATGAATATGTTTCCTGGTTACATTGCTAATATAACAAGATGCATTTGAAGGATCCTGCTCTGAATTTACATATGCTTAGAAAGGGCTCGTTTTACATTTCCCTTATTTTAGTATTTAATCTTCTCAAACTGCTTGTACAAAGTTTATTATTGAGTATCGGGGACTCTACATGTAGTTTCTATCTGAAAGCTATAGGCAAAACATTTTAATTCCATATGAAAATCCCTAATTAATGCATTCTGTCCATAAACATCACGAGCCTCGGTTCATTATTTATATGTTAAAGCATTAATTAATATATTATTTCCAATTCTTTTCTACAACTTTTTAACTACGTACCTAGCTATTTGAATCTAGGTAATAAGGTAATTGGGTAATTAGAAACTAAGATTTTTAAGTTCGGCAACTTAAAAAGGAATCATCAAACCGTACAAATATGACATGTATATCAGTAAATGTACATATGTTAGCAGTAACTTCCTGCAGTCCCCACAACAGTTTTGGCAACTAGTCAACTAGAGGAACCAAAGGGTTTGCCTGATATTAAAAAGGCAGAATTTTTAAATGATACAACACATAGCCGTATATGGTACCTGGTATATAGCTATTATATATAGCATATTGGTTTTTTGTTCTGTTAGGTATAAAGCAGTAATACCTTTGTTTTTTTGAACGATATCGAGGAGATCTAAAATTATTTTTTCCGTGGTACCAGAAAGTGCGACATGAAGTAAGGTGTCATTGACACGTGTAATATGCTCGCCTTGGAGTTTTTCGTCTTTACTGTAGAGCTTGCACACTGTTTTCCAGTCGCGATTCATGGCTGCTTTGAAGAGATCCTTTCTCGGATTGTACAATGAGGAGTCATATGAAGGTTCTGGTATTGTGGGGTTTTCTGGGATGATCTGTGCGTGGGGGTTCAACACTAGATACGGATATCTCTTGTTTGTATTAATCAGAGTTTAATTAAGTTGTATGTGACTCATTTGATAGGTAGAGAGTACTAGCGATATTATATATGCTCCCTTTTATAAGGAAGACACAAGCAAGGAGAGCATGTAGTGTGTGATTGACTGCTCTTCAATGCTCATTGACGTAGTAGATTTATCATATCTGTGTCCTTCCAACAAAGGAAAAGAGAAAGCTACTTGGGCCAAGAATAAAGAACCTTACGTGTTGAATGCTGCAAGAGTTGTCTCCTTGAAATAAAATGGTTATAATTTTGTTTTTCAGTGAGTCTTTAATACTTCATAAAAAATAGGAGTAAACAGGATATATTTTCTTTTTAAATTTTATTCAAGTGTAGAACAAATTAAGATATCATTATAGTCTCTCAATTAATTACCACCATCCAAATTATAACATTTGATTAAAAAAGTACAACTTATTTATTATATATAACTTTGTAAAATCAATTTCAAAATGACTAGTAGACCTCTTATTTTTTATACTGAATATATTGAGTACTCATAATTATGAAAAGAGCAGAATTAAACAACTTACAACACACGTTTTAATTTACATGCTTCAATATGAGCAAGTAATATTATGAAACTTATTATAAGTGATGGACCTGGCAAATTAGACAAGTCCGGTTGTATTTGGATTGGATGGAGTTAGATTCAGATTACTTTGGGGTTAATAGATACGTATTGGACTCAAATAAGAGATCGAATTGATTAATTCAGAGTTTGTGTATTTTCATATTTGAATAATTAACTATATGAGTTGGATTTTGCGGGTTCAGAATTCAAGTTTTGGACCAATCTCAGTTCGGGTTAATTGGGATGTCGGGTTGATTATGATTTTTGTAATCTTGTGTTACGTGTAATTTAGTTCCATTTTTCATACATAAATCGGGTGCCAGATTGTGTTTGAATTGAATTAAGTTGGATCCAGATTAATTTTGGACTTAGATAAGTATTAGATTTGATTTATTTCTGAATATTTCAATTAACTATGACACGGATATTGTCTGCGTTCTAGTCTTATTAATTTTGGATCAAGCCAACTAAGAATAAAATGTCTAGTGCATATGCATGTATGTGTACCATAAGTTTTGATCTAGATATTTTTTTGGGTTTAATAAAGAAATTTATAATTTAGAGGAGGGTTCAAATACCTCCATTTTTTGTGTCTCCATCATGCCTCCATTTTTAAAACGTTAATAACCTAAAATTTAAATCATAAACTTCATAATAAAACCGTTAAATGTGATCTATGTTATTTTTTCTATGTGCTCATAAAAAATTATCACGTTTTGGTTTTGTTTTTATGTGAATCAATAAGATAAAAAATCAACGTTTAAAAATTATCCACATTAGTACGTTTTTATAAGCTCTTAATGACAACCAAAACAAAGTTGAAATATCATAATTTTTTACATGTGCATAGATAAAATAATGTAGATCATATCCAACTGTTTTATTTTGACTTTTAAGTTTTAAATTTGAGTTATTTAAAATTTTAAAAATGAAGACATGATTGAGGCACAAAAATGGAGGCATTTGAACCCTCTTCTATAATTTATTGTATTTAATTTAATAAAGACTAAAAAAATTTGATGAATAGAGATAAACATAAAATAGCTCAGTATTATGGAATAAATTCTTAATTTATCTGTTCAAATATTATATTGTGTACTTTGAGCTTTATGTCAAAAAAAAAATCTCAAATCGATCACTGTCCTATAATACAAAAATAACATCCAACTTATAAAAGGAACATAGAATCCCTTATAACGAAATTGACCCAACAAAATGTGAAGAATCAAAACCTTAGCACTAGTAAAATGGACTCCACAACTAAATCTGAATATCTTTTATCATGTTACAATCTTTTCCGGTTCATATTAACTCAGATTGGTATAATTGTCATTTGGGTACCATTAAGTCTGATTGCTACGGGTTTGGACATCTTTTGGATCATGGAACATTTGGGTTTAGATTATTTTATGTTCGAATATTCAGTATTTATAGATTTATTTATGTTCAGATATTTTTGAATTTGATTAATTATGAGTTTATATCATTTTTTATAAATTTTTAGTAGGTCCGAGTCGGATTGGAATGTCGATTTCATCAAGATAGTTATTCTGGTTAGTTCACATTTTATCAAGGATCCATATAAGTTCTATTCTCTTCTTTTTGATAATCAATCGGTGCAGACAAATGTGAGAAATTTAAAATACTGCAACAATTGTGATCAATGCACAACCCAACATACAATACAAAAGTGTTCGCTTATTGCTCTTATTCCTTGCTTGCATTGAGACAAAAATTGAATGATTCTTGCTTATCCTTTTTCTTTATTTCACATCCTTCATTTAGAAAGAGAAAAAAAAAGGGAAAAGAGGACATTCTCTAAATGATTCCAAATGTAGTGTCTGACAAGGCAAGCTGATCGATATTTTCAAAATTAAAAGGCAAAATAATACAAATCAAATTTTTTTTTTTGAAGATCAGATGGCAAGTAGCCGGCTGGCAATATATTGATAAAAAAAAATTATTTACAAATGTTTCAATTTCAGTTTACACTTCTCAACTAGTAAATAAAACACTAAGCAACATTGTCAAAGAGCAGACTTGGTCCTCCGTGCCCAGTTTTCCTTTCATAAATCTCCTCTTAACAATTTGTTTCCCACTACAATGTTTCTTGAGCCACTTCATCTATTAATCTGTGCACTTGTTGTCGTTCCTAGGAGAATATCCTCGATTCCTCTCCTTCCACAGTGTTCATACTCCCACTGCCCATGCATTGTCCCATTTCTTTTTCACTGGCCCATGCAGGGATGCCCGATGCTCCCACCATACTTCAACAATAGATGTATTGGTAGTTGGGACCCCCATGTTTATTGTTGCCATAAAACCCCATTAGAAAGCACAAGCCGTAGTGTAGTGCTAGAATAGATGGTCTCTTGATTCTAACGTATTTGCTATGCACATCACACATTCCGTACTCACCACACAGCCTCTTAAGGTGAGAACTTCCCTCGTCAGTAGTCTATCATTTATAAGGAGCCAGCAGAAAACTTTTTTTTTTTGATGGTTAGCAGAAAACTTTTACCTTTACTGGGATTTTGATCTTCCACAACACTTAGTGAAAGGCGCATCTGGCTCCTTTTTTATGTAAAATCTTGTATGCAGAGGCCTGTGGTGAAGGTGTCTCCCTCCGTCTATCTCCAGATAAGTTGGTTTGTGTGCTGGTTTGTGACCACCGAAACATCAAAAAAGGGGGGCCAAAGTCCGTTAGAGACTTTAAGAAGTAGGAGCCCTGTGGTCCCAAATCGGAGTGGTGGGATATACCATACAGTTGAAGGAGGGTTTGTGCCCACAGCCCACTTGTTTCGTGGCATAGTTTCCATATCCACTTGACCAGCAGAGCCGCATTGATCTGATCCAAGATATCAATTATTCCCAGCCCCCCTTCTTGTTTCAAGGCACATATCCTCTCCCAGTTTACTAGGCAGTTGATAGGCTTACACTGCTCATTCCCTTTCCAAAGAAAGCTTCTTCTTAGTCTATCTATGTGTTTAATTACGCATTTTGGCAGTCTGAATGCTTGTGCATAGTGCAGGGGTAGTGCCGACAGTACTAATTTTACCAGAAGCAGGCGACCTCCATATGACAGGAGGTTTGACTTCCAACTCGCTATCCTTTCGTGGACTGCTAGAATGATCAGCTGAAATTGTGTCTTATTTGGTTTCTTGATAGTTAGAGGGAGACAAAGATATTTCATTGGTAATTGGGAGGTGGGACTACCAATTATCCCCTGTATTGCTGATATTGTCGAAGTCGATACCCACATTGGTACAAAGCTACTCTTAGCCCGATTGATTTTTAGGCCGGATAGTGACTCGTATGTTTCTAACATAAGTGTGATTATTTTCAGTGTGGTTGGGTGTGCCTCCGTGATGATGAGAGTGTCATCTGCATACTGAATAACTCTGGTGTCTGTGTGAATCGAAGTGTGCCTTATCGAGCTGGAGTTGTTTATGAATGCACTGAGGGTATCCACAACCAATATAAAGAGCAGTAGTGAGAGCGGTCCCCCTGCCTCAATCCTCTCTCATGTCTGAGGTAACTTGTGGTCTCTCCATTATTTTTGTATTAAATAAGACAGTTTTTGAGAATTTCTTTTGACATAAAGCTCAAATTAAGTACACAATATAATATATATTTACAAAGTTAAATTATAATTTATTCCATAATACTGAGCTATTATGTGTTTGGTCTCTATTTTTCCATTGAAAAGTTTAGTGTGTTTGAATTCAACAACTGCTTAAAAAACATTTACACCATACACAGATATGGAGAACTTTGTTATTGCATGTTGAACTGTTAGATTTAAATTCGAAGAAAAATATTACTGTAGCACCAAAATAATAACTCTGTACTCCCGGCTGTTTGACCGACATCATGATGCTCTCGGAGCTTTGCTGTTGCGGACCCAGTTCCCGATCTCTTGGGATCTCCTAACCGATGAGGCACTGACACTCATTCTATGGCAAGTGTACCAACCTTTTTTAAGTTCCTCATTTTTTACTTTTTATTTTTGGGTCTATTCTTTCTGTTCCATTTACCTTTCTTTTCTTTCTTGCATTTCCTATTTTAGTGTTTCCTTCATTTACTTAGAATTTCATCTTTTCAATGTTCAACTACAAAAATATAAAACCAGACACAACTTGTGTCATGATAAATGGAAATTGGAAGCTAGACTGTACATTTTTTCTTGTCAAAAAATCCCTTTTTAAGTTCCTATCGCATTGGAAGATAAAAGCATGCCTTCTTCAGAACTTCAAATGAGTTAAACTTGAATGCTTTCAGAAATTGCTTTCTTTTGTATTTCCTACGAAATTTTTTAATTATTACCTGAAGTAAATTGATCGATCCTATTACATCCCAAACCAAAACATGAAGCAATTCAGGAACTCTAAAAAGTTGAAAAATGACTTCCATCAAACTTAAAAGTTAAAACAATCCAGAGCTAGCGACAAGAAATCCTGAATAATTATTCTGTCTAACCAAACAGTACATAAAAATCAAAATTCTTAGTACGTCATGAATTATTAAGTAGGAAAGTACATAAAACGAGTTACAATAATTATGTATGTTGAGCATATTATTGTGGAGCTAGCTACTATAGTCCAGCACCATCTCAGGAATCGCAACTTCCTTTAATATATATTATTGTGGCAAGATCGAGTGCATAAGCAAAGTATCGAGTCATGACATCCACAACAAATGAGCTCATTTGGATCAAGCACCTACTTCAAGACAAGAAGATAGATTATAGAGAAACCGTGAAGATGTACTGCATGTGACAATCAGACAGCACAACACATCGCATCCAACCCTGTGTTCCATGAGAGAACGAAGCACATTGAAGTTAAATTTTCACTTTATACGAGAAAAAGTGCAGTCAGGAGAAATAGAAACGCCATTTGTTAGAAGTCGAGAGCAACTGACAAATATCTTCACAAAAGCGCTTGACAAAAGTAGCCATCAAAACATATTTAGCAAGTTGGGTTCAATAAATTTATTCGAACCCAACTTGAGGGGGAGTGTTGAGAAATAAGAAAATAGCCTGAGAAAATCATCATAAGGTATTTAGGAAGGAAATCCAACTAGCATCACAGTATAGCTGTCAGGTTAAATTAGGTACCTAGCTTAATTCCCTCAATGAGGCAAAATCCCGAATCTAATTTGTTAGGAAAGTCTCCAACGGCTACAAGGAAAAATAGGCTATAAAGAGCCATGTAATACTCATGTACAAATTAGAACTTCCATAAGAAATTTTATTTCCAGTTCATCATTTCTCTTATTTCATCACACCACAAAAATCATTAGTCCTGAATAATTATTCTCCACGCGACCCTCGCGATCAAACAAACATCACATCAAAATCAAAATTCTTAGTCTTGAATTATTAAGTAGAACAAAACATCAAACGAGTTATAGTAATTATACTGAGCATATTATTGTGGAGCTAGCTAGTAGACTTGCATCTTCTCAGTGCGCTCCGGAACTTTCTTTATGGTTGCTTTGATGAGGTCAATGTATAATGGAAATTGTGCAACAGCAAAGAAAGTGACAGGAAAGCACATGACGGCGTATATGGGGTACACGGCAAATTTGAGCTTACTTTCGACAACAAAAAAGTCTCCGGCACAGAATGCGACAAGCATAGAAGCTATTGACATGAAGAGGGAGGTCAACCCCAGGATAAGCTTCACGGGAAGACCCCTATTGAAATCCCTAACCTGATCACAAATTAAGGAATGAGAATTTCAGTTTCCAATGTTGAAATTTCAGAAGGAAGAAATTCTAATTAAGATAGGGATTTTGGTAACCTGGTAACGGGAGGTGAGTATTGTGAGGAACATGACAACAGATGTAATAGAGAAGCAAAGAGCGACAAGGGATGAGATGGCGAACAACTGAAAAGCTGGTTTTGCACTGAGGACTGGAAATCCAGAGTCCTGGTTTACACCTCCTGGAACTGTGCTTGAAGATGCAAAGGCCACCGTAGCGACGAGAGCAGCCACCACGGAGCAAGACTGGGAAGTATTTGTCAGCCAAGTGCTTCCATTTTCAACTAGTTTTTCATGACTCTCTACGAAAACCTCCTCTGGCGTCTGTCCTTCCTTGTTGGTTCTTGAGAATATTTCTAGGTTCTTACTATACACATACTGCACACCGCCATATTACATGTGTTTCAGTTTTTATTTTAATTTATTCCATTTTTTATAGAGGAGAGAGAGATCACCTGGTACCACTTGCTCTCCCATTGCATCTGAAGTGCTGCTCCAGGGATGCTCCACGGGCCGGCTATGGCTGAGCAGGCCTGCGAGATGTAGAGCACTATTTTCATCTTTATCTACGTGCCGAAATACACTCTCCACAGTTTGAAAACCCAGCATGTACGTGTATACGTGGACTTGGCGGTGCTCCACTGCCAATAAAACAATATTTTTCTTATCCTTGTCTTTGTCCATGACTGCCACTGGATACTTCTCAATGATTCTTTTCACCATCTCTGTTATTCCCCCTCTTTGCAGCTATCAAAACAGGGCTTGCTGAATGACATGTTGACAAATTGTAATCTATGTTAACAAAATATGTAGCAACATGCTTTCGATTTCTCATCTCTTTACAGTTTGCTTATAGGACGTTTCTATCATGACTTTGTAATGATTTTTGTTCTTTAATTCTATCCTTGAAAAAATTAGACATCAAAACTACATGTATATACACAGCTGGGATATTGGTGTTTTTGGGCAAGGTGCCTGATTTGGTGTTTTTGGGCAGGTACTGTGGGAACTGAAAATTTAGCTTATTCATGATTGTATATAGTAAAATTTATGCTAGAAGCCTAGAGTAGAGAGAAATTTAGCATCACCTAAATAATATTATATCTCACTAATCTTGTGTTAAGCTTGACTATATAAAATTAGTGAGCATACCACTATCAGGTGCATTTGTTGATTCCTTCTCTTCAAAAAAGTTCGGAGAACCATTCTCCAAGACGTTTTTCAGCATGTCTATGGTTACCACTATTAAGGGTTCAGTCCGGACGGATTTATCTGTATAAGTTAAATGTATATGACAGCATAGAAAAATACAAGATGTTATTAGCCTGATTAAGGAAGTGTAACGAGTCTTCTATAATTAGTTGAATAATGAAGAACTTAGTTTCTCAACCCTTAATATTACACACACACACACACAATTATTGATGATTTAACCAAGAGAATTAAATAATTGTCGCATTTCATAGTGCTGATTTTGTAGATTGCGTAGACAAGTATTTTACAACCCAATCATATTGTTTATCCAAAAAAAAAATGTACCAATCACCACACTGTTCGTGACAAATAATACTTAAAAGCATTACAAGTTATATGCCTATAAATTAATTGATATATTTTTTCATAGATGCAGGCCAACATAAGGAAGTAAACTATATTCTGATTTATTCACTGCAATATATGGCTTAAATTTTTTTTAAAACGTGAATTGATAAAATTTATCTTTTTTAATTAACATACCTTCACTTGGGTTTGGTGTCTTTTCATCGAATGGAGGGCCAGGGGGTTTTGATCTATCAAATGATGATAATACAGACTCATCTGGTTTCTTTCCACCGTGGGCTTCCTCGTACTCCCAGAGTGTTGAATCATCCACCAGTTTCTTCATTATTTTGAGTGCATTTCTGTGCTTTTGTTTTTGTTTTGTAATTGTTTGCAATCTCCATAACCCTTTAGGAAGTTATTTAGAGAGTGATAAACTAAATGTTAAAAAGCTGAGCAAAAGGTCTGTAATAATGGGTCTTTTCTTTCACATTTCAGTAGAATCTAAATTAATTGTTCAAAGCTATATTAAGAATCACATTCCTTTCTTTCTTTTTCTGGCCATACACCAGGAAATTATAGTTGGTACTATGTTTGTACTTTGTTTTTTCCTCTATTTCTAAAGACTTGTTTTCTAATTAATTGGTGTCGACGAGTACCTCGACATTTTCTTGAAGAAATTTATGCAATACATATATGCACATACCTATACCAAGAACAACTAATAGGAGCTTCATGATAATCATGAAAAAATAAAGCATGGTATCATAGTTCTGTGGGAAGTTCCTCTGGTTCTGATTTTTAGATCGCTTATATTCATCTTCCTTGTGTGCTCCAGCTTCATGCAGTGTAAATGAAGGGAAACAATAAAATTTATGAACATACGTAAGATTTCATTAAAATTACCTTATTATGTTATCAATTTTCCAAAATTTAATTTGGTCCTTGAAGTCCGTAGTGAATCATTGTATGCCGAAACTAAATCTTTAACCAACAGAAAAGAAATTATTACTTTGTACCATAAATTAACCTTAAGAATCTAGCAAAGAGTTACTAAATTCTAAGAAAAAAACTGACTGTATCATTATAAACGTAATGGTTTGTAAAGTATACCTGGGTTTTCTTCATCAGCACTATTGCAAGACTTAAATATACCAGCTTTTAAGCTAGAAGCTGCAGTAGAAAATATGAAAGTTTAGTAGACAAAAGAAAATTATCTATATGAACAGTTTGTTCTAATTTTGGTCAATTATATTGAGATTTTTTGTTCTCATACCGACAGAACAAATGCAGCTTGATGGAATCCTTCATCAAAGAAAATAGGTCAAAACAAACGTTGCATGTCGGCGGCACTACTTTATTTTCATCATTCTCAATGTCTGACGGTTTTCTCATTTTTATTTTTCTTTTCATTCTCCAAGAAATTAACAAACTGAGACTTGAGTGGCTCTGTAATTGTGCCTACAATCAAAGTATCAAACATTCCAAAAGGTCAAATTGTGAAGCACATAGCAATTATTATTATTGTAAAAATCGTAATTAATAATTAATTAGGTTTCAATCACAGGGACAGAGTAAGTACAGTAATATAAAATTGTATCATATAAGCCATAGCGAGCTCCACTCCTGAAAACAGTGGGCTTGTCAGCCAGAGTGTGAAGTGCAGTTTCTCTTCTCCGCTTGAATTGACAAAGTTCAACAACGGTGGATATAGGTGAATGATCTCGTATGCCAAATCTACAGTCAATACATTTGATTGGTTATAGTATTGCTTACATTTTATTTTATTTATGTTTTTTGCTGAAAGCGCATACCAAATTGTTCCCCTTTGATGGCAGAGTGAAGGATATTGTTGCCATCATCTCTCCTACAGTGAGTGATGTCTCTCTTGGATAAGCATGTTGGATTTATTAACACAGTCTTCCTCAATTTTTCAGATCTTGCTCCTTATGGATGGCAGCCTCAAGCACAAAGAAGGCATTCTTCTTTCTGTGGCGCACTGCCGAAAAGAGCGGGGTCTCATGAAGGTTGTTACGTGCACTGGTTACCATACCTGGACACATATTTGTTATTCTCCTGCAAAACCTTCTCCAGCCCGAGAGCCGCCGCCAGATGAAGTGGGGTATCCCCACTTTTGTTTTTTAAGCTCAAGATTTCGCGCTTTTCTGTGGGAATTGCATCACAATATTCTTAGAAATCAAAAATGGAAATTTAATTGTGGTCTACATGGTTATGGATTTATTGAATTATATTTAACTTCCTTTTTAGAAAGAAGCATGTCAAGGTCAATTGTCCTTTATTTTTCTTAAATCTCAAGAACACTGGTTGTGTCAATTTTCTGTCAGTAATCTCTCAGACTGGATATAAACATAATTCTGATATATAAACCTTGTAACTGATAGAAATATAATAAATTTTGGTGAAGTATAGAGAGGCCAAGTATAGAGAGACAAGTTCAATACAAAATTCTGAAATTTCTCACTAAAACTATCATTTTTCTCTCTTACACATACAAATGACTTTCTTATGTATATATAGACCACATACTAACTTTTTTAATTTTCCAACAAATAACTAAATGACTATTACAATATATAAACTTTTTTCGAAGCAACCACATTGAATTCTGAATTTCAGTTTTTTTTTTTTAATTTGTTCGAAAAAAAAACCTTTAGGACTCTCTTCATCATATATTATTCTTATTAACCATACTTCTCAGTAATTAAGTTTATAATTAACAGTAATTAGTAGGGACTCACAAAGTGTGCTACACACCTTCTGCCAAAATTGATAAAATGTTCTTGTATAATCTCAGTTATATTTGTTCACAATTGGTCACCTTGTTGAAATTCATCACTTAATTAATGACTTTAAGTAATAATATTTATTTCGCTGGGATTGAATATGTTCCCTGGTTTCATTGCTAATATACCATGATACAATTGAAGGATCCTACTCTGATTTTGCATGCTCAAAAAGGGCTCGTTTTACACATTTTCCTTATTTCAGTATTTAATCTTCTCAAACTGCCTGTACAATTAAAGTTTTTTATTGAGTACAGGGACTCTACATCTTGTTTCTATTTGAAAGCTATAGGTAAAACATTTTAATTCCATATAAATGCCCTAGTTATTGC
>JAJGRX010000388.1:0-29991 GCA_025461125.1 Carex kokanica
GATAAAATAACCTGGTGCCTCTACAAAGTTTTTTGGAAGGCCGTTCTGTATTTTAAAATGACTATTCTTATACTCTCAAAGTATTTGCACTACTAAGCATGCAATTTAGAGTCCAAATAATCATAAAATTTATCAAACCGAAAAGGCAAAACTGATGCCAATACATGCCCAGTGCCGCTCAAGTACATGGTGCCTCTACAAAGTTACACTGAGAACAAAATCAAAATCAGGCAGTAACCTCCGTGGTCATTTGGTGAATACAAAGTAGTTACCCTACGAGTTCCAATGGTTAGCATCAATAGATGGCTGACAATATAATATTTACAACAACAATGGCAGTACCACCCTGGAATGGTACTTCTTCAAACAAGGCCACATAAGCGAGGCCGTGAACAGAATTGTTTCCCATTAGCTTTGACCACTGCCAAAACACCAGCTGTCACCCAGCCCAAAGCAATGAGGCCGGGAAATGTTGCATGTTTTGCCCAGCTGTCAGATACAATAAAGTTAAAATTCTTGTTAGTTATATACTTTATATTTGTTTTGGTTTTAGAACAGGGAAAAGAAAAACCTTGGTGTAGACTGAATGTGGTAAGTGTGATGCCTCCTATGATCACAGCTGATGCAATTGGCAGATACTGCAAAGCAATTTCATCAATTTACTTGAAAGAAGATAGAAATATGATTTATGCACAAGGATTTAACACGCCTCAATTCCTCAGTGATTGTTACTTCTAATTAAAAGTAGGGGGGCTATTTCATGACAACCCCTCCCTCCCCCCCCCTCCCCAGCATGCCAGCAGCACAGATGGTAATATCACTAGTGCCCCTCCTTTTTCAGAAGTTTTGTTATGAAATATCCAAAGCACCCTCTTTCCACATTCTCTTTCCCTCAGTTGACTGCTAGAGAGGTTATTTTGGATGCTTTGGAAAAGAGAGGGACTTGGAGGATATTCATTCATTTTACTAATTAACTGGAAGAGGAGGCTACGGTACTATGCATAGCACGGATTGGTCCGTGCTACGGCTCAATATTTGAGTTTTCAAATCCTAACGGTCGATCCGAACCGTTCAACATGATTATAAAATGAATATGTACTTGCAACCAAATTTTACATTTTTTCGAACTTTTTTACTATTTATTTAGATAGGTAGAAAATCACTGCTTTTGGATGGTCCAGAATTTTCAGATCAATGATTTTCTACCTATCTAAAAAAATAGTAAAAAAATTCGAAAAAATGTAAAATTTGGTTTGCAAGTACATATTCATTTTATAATCATGTTGAACGGTTCGGATCGCCGTAGGATTTTGAAAACTCAAATATTGAGCCGTAGCACGGACCAAACCGTGCTATGCATAGTACCGTAGCCTCACTCTTAACTGGAAAGCTTGAGTGTTTCCAACTGGTACAGACAACATTCTTCATATAATAGTGGGCTTTATGATAACAATGTGCACCCAATTCAGAAATTAAAATTAAAAAGACACTTACTGATATATTCTCATAAGCATTTAGCTGGAATGGGGAGGGGCCTCCTCTACTGACATTGTACCGGCCACTAATTAGATCCAATGCATCCTATTATTTGCAAAGAATGATAGATGAGTTACATGGATACATAATGAAAAATCCATTAATTATGCATCTATTTTAAAGGAAACAGAATATATTAAAAAAATGTACTTGTCGAATGCCATCCTGAAAATTGTTCAAGTAATATCTAGAAAGAGCAGTAAGGCCATCCTTCACTAATCCAGAAAATGTTTGCCTTCCATATCTGTATAAAACATTTGAAACAGTACTATCAGAAATCAAATTAATAGACAAAACCTAATGCAGTGGCACTTAGCCCTGGAACATAAATGCACAGTACACCTACATTAGCTTATTTTTCTGAGGTTCTTTGCATATCTTAAGGAAAAGGTGACTTTGAGCAAATTGTTTGTCCTAGCAACAAAAATTCAACTGCAAAAGTGTAATATCACTTGTACCTTACTAGGTCACCTTTCAGAGCATGCGAACCAGCATATTCTAGGCTTAGTTCATCTCCATGCTCAACCCATACTGCAAATATTTATTAACAGTCAAAAGTCAAAATGTGATTCTTTTGTCGCATGACTTTAAAATAAATTGCACTTTTTAACCTTCAAAAATAAGTTGCACTTTTAGGGTATGCCAGTGGCTAAATTACCCAAGTCTTCAAGTAACTACAAGAAAAGTTACCTATCTTAAACATATCAAGAATATTGTTATGCGCTGAAATGCTTCATCTGAAGAAAGTACCCCCATTTTCTGTAGCTGCGTATCAAGCAATTTCCTGGCTACAAAACTCTAATAAAAATATAGATAAATCAATATGAAATTAGAGGCGAGAAGCAAGAAATCGACAACAAACATAGGTTTTTCCAAGAAAAGACTATTTAATTAACCTCCATATAAGCATTTAGATAATTCTGCCCATATTTTTTTTTAAAGACGGGTAAAAAACTAGCAAGGATCACTGGAGTCTGTTTGGCTTCAAATCATAACAAAATATGGGGGAGGGTAAACTACATAATATAAAGCAGCTGACAAGCAGGTTGGAAGAAGTTAATTTCCAAGGGGCACTGCCAATATAAATATTTTTCCTCAATTCACTTAAAATGAACGAAAAATTAGAATGGAGAAAAAAATAAGCAAACCTGGGTTACGTTAGTTCGATCAAGGCAGTCTATGCAATTAGACCTGATAACACCTTTCTGTTCCACTAACAGCTCTCCTTCAGCATTCATGAGAAAATATCTGCTCAACTGCCCGAATTTTAAATTAAGAACATGCTCCATAGGAAAATATTTTTTACTATACAAAAGGTTGAATTCAAAATTACCCTTGTTTGTCAATGTCCTCTTTAATTTGGTCGTAGAGAAGCTGTACATTGTCAAAATTCCCTTTCCCACATATGTTATGGAAGTCAAAAGATACATATCTGCCAACAAAATGATCCGGAAAAATTAAAGATATTAAAAGTGCAACACCACCGATATAATAACTACAAAGAGAACTAGTATGTCAAGTTCCACCTGACATCTGAAAGCTTCTCCATTTCATCAGAATACGCATGGCTTAGCTTTCCTTCATCGCCATGCTACAAAAAATGAATTTAATGGATACTCAAAAGCATGAGATCAAACAAAAGAGAAACAATAGATGAGACAAGATGATGCTTGGATAAAGCTTACTTTGTCAGTTAGATCAACTGCCACTATCTCACCATATCTTTGCATGAGATCATAGAAGTGTCTTTGTACAACTTTAGACTACAATCAAGAATGAACTATAAACAATGTGAAAAATAGCATTTGATTAAAAAAAGGTAGATTTTGTCCGTTCAAGTTACTCATACCGTTTCAGCATGCTCGATTAAATTTAATTTAGGCTTGTAGCTTAAATCAACAATTTGCTCCCATAGGAGAGGGATTGAACCACGTATCTGCCACGCAGAAAAATTGAGCAATTCCAAATTTGTAAGATGAAAAGGTTCACGATAGCATGTTTTAGTTTTAGATCTTCTTTTTCTATCTGAACCTGTAAAAATGATGATTTAAAGCAGTCAAACTCCACAATCTGTTCAGATTCAACGAAGTTGGCAACAGCGCCCTCGAGATTTGCACCTCGCCTCCACATTCGTGTTCCTATAAATATCTCCGGTAAGGTTCTAGATATGCCTATAAGATTAGAGGAGACATGTTCCGTATTTATATTATCATGATATCATACCTAGACGTCGGTTGCATCTTCTTGAAATTAGTGTAAGCTTCACATTTGCATCTTTTAAAGTAAATTGAACTGTCTTGAAATCTAAGACTGTTAAGGACAAATTTAATGCAAGTTTTATGGTAATGACCATGGATAAATTAACACTATCTCTGTACTTTTCTCATACTAGCCATAAAGCATAAGCCATAAAGTGAGTTATCATACAGTCATACTATTGGTAAAGGATACTTCCTTGTATCAAAGGAATTATGAATGGATCCAGCTGCAAAATAGATTTATTTATTTATTATAAATAAATTGATTGAACTATTCAGAGTTGGAAATAAAAAATAATGAAAATGTACTACCTTAGCCTCGATAAGCTCCTCCAACAAGTTTCTGTTCCATATAAATCGTGGATCAGCCTGAAAAAAAGAATTTAATCAAAAATGGCTTATGAATTCACGTTAGCAAAAATATGATGCATCATATAAAGAAACCAACCTGTTTCCATAAGGGTTTACGAGTCCTCTCTTTAGCTAATTGCGATGACCTCTGCAAACTAATAGCCAATCAATCAATCAACTCCTATAATTAAAGTCCCAAGCTGCCCCACACCAGTATCGATTTTATATACTTTCATGCGTTTATTATAAATCTTCTTTCAAAATTATTCTATTTCTTTTTAAAACTCGTCATATTTGTTACTGTAATACCAAGTGTTATTGGTGGAATGACCCGAACAACACGCATCGCTGACTGTAAGCATAAGAAGGACAAACTTACTTTATTGTCAAGTCTCTATCATATGAGAAGTATAAGCCAGGTGTTGCCTCCACGGTCTTCAAGAGGGACATGAAGTATGACTCATCTCTTTTCTACATAAAAACATAAATATTTCACTAAAGTTCCCAAATACAAAATCACAAGCTTTCTATATTTGGTAATATTATACCTCTTGTGTGGTTAATTCCTTCAAAGCTTCATTACAACTCAAAAACCTCATAGATGCCGCACTGTAAACTGTTGAACCAAGAAAAGAACCAAGTTCCTTTCTAGAAGTTATAACAAGAATGTAGGTTCCTATGTGAGAAAACAAATGTACAAAACAGTTTTAGAGACATTACGAACTACGAACTAAGAACAATAGCAGGAAAAATAAGGAGTAGGGGGTTGCTAAATTGCCTCCAAGATAAAATTGCAAAAACAGATCCAATCCTAAGCAGCTCTACTCAGGATAGGGGCTTTGGTATGTCGATTATGTCAATAGAGATAATGTGAATATATAAATACAATTCACGCGAGAAAAGGATACCTGCTAGCAGTCTGATGACCCCAGCCACTCCATAAATTGTAGAAATTTTTAACAGGTTCTCTGAGCCAAGATCACTTGAATCTAAAAGTATCCCATCATCAAGAGTTTCAGAAATAGACTTCGTTAAGTAATAATTTAAGTTGTAACTTGTGAGATCAAGGGAATATGCATTTACCATCTAATTACTGGTACAGCAATACATATTGTTACCAGGTATGGCAATACTTGGAATGGAATAGTTTTCACAAAGTAATATATTTACTGAAATGTTCACAATAGATTCACAAAACTGGCTGGCAACAAAAAAATTATACAACGAGCTTAATACACAAAGCAGCGGTGCTGTTCGGCAACCATGTGAAGCTTAAATTTTAAGCTGCATTAAGGAGCACCCATTCGGCAATAAAGTTGAAAAGTAACTTTCTTAAGAAAGCTTTAAACTTGGCAAAATGCTTAAGCCATGTGAAACCATGGTTTAAAAACTTGGGCAGACAATAGAAAGGTGGCAAAAGGAGCGAGGTGGCATTAAGTTTGATAAAGGAGCATCCGTTTGGTAAGCTTAAGACTCCCTAGAGCACTAGAGCACTAAGGAGCTCTAAGGAAGCTTAAACTGAGCTTGCCGAACAGCACGAATCATTAAGACTGATACAGATAGGTGAATTTATAAATTGGGAACATCACATAATGGAGCCGCTAGTTCTTGTTTTACTGGAATCGAATTCAGATTCCATTCTAACCAAAATTTCTACCCCGAGAGCAATCCAGGCGCAATAATCGAAATAAATTAGATTTGACTGAATAACCTTCAAGGGGTTGAATAACGCCTTGAGATCGATCGACGAAGAAAGCATAGCCAGCGGAGTTCGGATCGGTGGAGCGCACGACGTACTTGTTCGTATACTCTCTTAGCTCCATCTCCGGGCAACATATGCCTCGTGGGGCAACACCATCCTCGCCATCTCCATGGAGAAGAGGTTGCACCTCTTCCGACATTTTTGACCTTCGGCTGTTGCGGTGTTTTTTTTTTTTTTTGGCTCTTTTTTCTCTTTGTAAGATTTGCTGATCTTTCGCTTGTAAGTTGTAATAGTGATTCGGGTTTGGCGCGTTGACAGGTCGGCGGCGGCGACAAGTGATTCAAGAGGGAATCAGAGTAGGTCCGATGTCCATCGGACCTACCATCGTGATGACCATTAGATCTGCATCAAGATTCGTGTACTCTGTATCAAAAAATCCGTGCGCATAGATCTTGATGCTAATCGTACGGTCCTAGAGCTAATTGAACCTAAATGTAGGTCCGATGCCCATCGATATCAGACCTACTCCTATCTCATTCAAGGGATGCAGAGGAATCTTTTTATATACCATAATTAAAAAAAAAAATTTATGAAACCAACATAATTATTATTATTTTTTATAAAAATTATAAGAACTGAATTGTCATTTCGGTCCAAACTTTTTTATTTTCTGAACTGAAATGACAATTCATCCCGAAATAATTTTACAGGTTTTCATACTAGCGGCCACAGAAAATCCAAAAATCTCTCTGGACTGAAATGTTATTTCGGTCCACTAAATTTTTTTTAAACCTGAAATAGCTTCTTCTCTCTTCTCTTCTTTCTCCTTTCTAAGCAAATCTGTTTTTCTGACCTTTCTAAAAATTTATAAGCAAACTCTGAAAAAAAAAAAAATTGTTCGGACTGAAATGACATTTCGATCCGGGCTAAAAAAATATTGGACCGAAATGACATCTCGGTCTATGGGTGTTACACCGAAAGTTACATCTATTTTTCTAAAAAATACTGTAAAATTACCTCGGACTGAATTATCATTTCGGTTTGAAAGAAAAAATTTAGACTAAAATGACATTTCAATTCTTATGATTTTTTTTTTAAAAAATTCATCAACGATGCAGAGGCTGAGGGCGTGAGATTGGCATTTCGGGATTCACGGTCTTGTGGGACGATCAATGTGAAATCATTTTCATGTTCCATACATTAATTAAGACCGAAGCATATGGATATTAATCTGCTGTTATTCCAAAGGATCACAGGTCCCTGTTATTCATATCACAACGGTTCAAAAAATTTCATACGCGAATCTCAAGGAAAAAAGTTTTTCGTGCCCGAATCTTGACAAAGTTCAACGGCTGGAATCAGAATAACAGGGTGCTGTTATCTCTTTAGAATAACGGCAGATTTATTTCCGAAGCATATGCCACTCACGGTGCAGGGAAATACTTCTGCGCTTGGGAAACATCGGTACAGAAAATCTGCGCCGTAAATCTGCGCCGTAAATCTGTAGGGTTTCCTGAGCTGAGATGAATGCTAGCACGAATCTTGAAGCGTATGTGTGTATTGGATCTGTGCTGGAAAATTTCTGTGCAGAAGAGAATTTGAAATCAATCGTGACTTACTGCACTGAAATTTTCCAGATCTAATGTTTATAATTTGATTTCAAATCCTCCCTGAAATTTTTTACCACAGATTTGGTTCATTAATAAGTATTTAAGATGAGATAGGAGTAGGTCCGATGGGCATCGGACCTACTTTTAGGTTCAATTAATTCTAGCACCATACGATTAGCATTAAATCTGTGCGCGCGAAAATTGATTCATACTTACACGGATTTTGATGCAGAGTACACGAATTTGATACTTATCGGATGGTCATCACACTCATCTAACCAAAGTAGGTCCGATGGGCATCGGACCTACTCTGAATTCATTTAAGATTTGTATTAGGATACATTTCAAAACTCCCCTTGCAGATCCGGAATTGAGTTTTGTCCGAAAGACTTTGGACACAATCCAATCTAAAGCTGAATTCAAAATGTCTGATTTGTGTTGAGATTCGTGCAAACAATTTTGATTAGGTCCCGTAAATCTAAATTGTCCACGAGAATTTCAATAATCGGACAATTTATATCCGATTTAGAATAAAATTTATCCAAAACCATTTTGGACAAAAACCCCACTTACAGATTCACGTCGGACTTAAATCTGTGTTGGGAATTCCGAACGCAGAATTTATATATGTATTCTATTACAACATCAAAATTATGTTTACTCTTTTAAAACATCAACTTTAAAACAAAAACATGATGTGTAGGTTAAATTTCTAAAGTGAATTTTTTTTTTGAAAACTTTCGTAGGGGCTACGAAGTTATGAAATAGAATTAAACTCTCGCTTTTTCAGTAACTAACAGTTCCAAAAAAAAATTTAGCCAACTGTACTACCTCTCTTTTTGTGAATTTTACTTATTGATTGTAAATAATTTAAAATACTTTAATACTTAAATTCAGTAGAGTTAATATTACTAATCAAATTATTATGTGCATTTGGATGTGTTACGTGCTAGTAGTAGGGGTCTGGATCCCCTAAGGTGACCCAATTTTTGAGTTTTGGATCGGGACAGTCCAAATTGAATCCATCGCTCGAGATCGCTTCGGAATTCGAATATGTCTCTCGAGATATGTGCATTTCATTTTAGTTGAATGGTCATTGATTCGAATCGGACAATCCTGATCCAAAACCCAATTTTTGAGTTACTTCACTGGATCTAAATTCCTAGTAGTGCAAATCAGCAGTGGAATTTTACCTGTTCAATGTAGCACAAGCACAATGATACGATATCAAATAACTGTGAGGCCGGTACATACACAACAAAATAATTAATTCACTAACAGCGGCGGAACTATAAAATTTAGACTGGAAAGTTAAAATATAAAATGTATAACGTGAGGTTGTTAAAATTTGAACTTAAGTTTTCACAATCTCAAAAAAAAATTCAGCCATTAAACTATAAGCATGTATTTAATATTTTATGAAGAGGCTAAATAAAAAATTTTAAAAAGAGAGAGGAAATTCAATCAAATTTTAATATACATAATTAAAAACTCTGAAATTATGGGGATGATCCGGGCCGAATCTAAGGCTTAGCCAAAGGTGGCTAAGCCACTCCTACGATTTCAAAATTTTAATTATACGTATAAGAATTTAATTGAATTTTATTTTTTTTAACTTTTTATATAATTTAGCCACTCTCAATAAATGACAAGTGTTTAATTGTAACCTAGTGATTAAAACTCTATTTTGTGGTTGAGAGGTCTTGAGTTCAAATATCACTCACCATGCACAATTGAGGTGCTAACCTCTCGCAGCCCATGGGACAAGCAGATCGAGCGGGTCGACCCGTGCGATCGGAAGCCACTAGGTTAAAAATGGCGAAACTACGCCGCCTTTCATCTCCACTTTCTCCCTGGTGCTTTCGGTGCGGATCTAAGGGGCACCTAGCTCCGGCCTGTCGAAACGCGGTGGTTTGCTTCGCTTGCAACCGCCTCGGTCATCGTTCCTCTCAGTGTAGATCGCTCCGGCCGGCGACTACACAAGCACACCCTCCTACCCCGCCACCTCCAGTGAACTCTGCACCGATCGCCCCCCACTCCTTACCTCCTCTCCTCCCCACACCGGTCATTCCTCTTACAACCTCCTCTCCCTCTTACCTGACTGCTGTTCAGACCCAGTCGGAAAACTCTGATCTGGTCTTGATGCCTTCTGGTAGTGCTCTCCGCCCCGTGGTTCGCACCTTCCATGCTACTGCGGCCAGTGAAAATTTGGAAGCGGCGTTCTAAATGAGCTTTCTGCTCACTGATATTGAGCGCTGGGGGCCTGAACGAATTACGGCGGCCCTGTACAAGATGAGCGATCCACAGTCGCTCCATCAGTGGGTCGTCCGACTGTTTGATGATCACCGTTACCTAATCCTAGCCTCGTCACAATTCTGGCTGGATTCTGTGCTACCTAGGCGTTCCCTCCGATTGGAAAATCGCGATGTTCCGATCCAAGAATGGGATCCCAGTTACGCGCAAGGGATGCGTATGATTCCGATCTGGATCCGGGTTAGGGGATTTCCCATGATGCTTTGGCAAGCCGCTGAGTTTGAGAAATTGATCGCTGACTTTGGTGCCATTCTGCTGGATCAGGATCCGGCGACTGTTAACTATTGGGATTGGCGATTTGCACGTTTGAAAATTGGTATCTGTGACCCTAAACTTCTCCCGGATTCACATTGGATTATGTACAAAGATGCCAGTGGACATGTATCTCGCTATGACATCTTGTTTGAGATCGAGCACGAAAGAGCGGGCTCATACTTCAATCCAAATAGGCCTCGGTCAGAGGGTGGCTCTTGGATGCCGCGCCCCGGCTCTGGCAACCGCCCCCCCTCTGGCCCGGGCTCTACCTCTGGCCCTCCTCGTTTTCCCCCCTCTTCTGCTAACACATCTCATGATATCTCCGGCTCTCATGGCTCATCCCCTCAGTCTGGGGTCAGTGGCTCTGATATTGTTCCTCCGATACCAGTCCCAGCTGACGTGTTACCCTCTCAGTCAGTCCCCGATCCACACTCTACCCTATCACCCCCTGGGGATGTCCTGGTCCTAGCTGAGGTCTCGGCCCCTATGCACACCCCCCCAGTGGAACGGTCTCTCACAGAGACAGAGGTGCTGGCCCCTCCACCGACGACCCATCCTGGTCCAGATACATCTCCTCAGGGTGATGACGGGGTAGTAAGTGATGGGGAATCAATTGATGAGGTGGCACAAGAAATCATCTTGCCAGATGATACCAGCCCTCTTTTACCAGTCGAGATAGTTACCGTGCCGGGTCCCCCTACTGTCCGGAAAAGTATCAGGTTGCTCAAAATTCAAGGCCTTAACACTTCAGTGATGAGCATGGCCATGAAGAGAGCCCGGGAGAAACATCTGGAGGAACCTCCTGCTAAAGGTAACTCTTTGCTTGAGTCTTTCCCCTTCTGTAGATTAACTAATTCTGAAATTGCTGATCTGTTTGAGGTATATCGCATCTCTTTGGGCCGTTCTGAGACCCAAAGGGACTTTATTATCACTCATATGCGTAATTGTCCTCGACCTTCTTTCGAGGAAATTTTACAACAGGCTCTGTCTTTAACCAAAGAAACTGATCATGATGTAGTGATTGATTCTGACTTGGGGATTACTTGCTGTGTTAAATGAATATTCTAAATTGGAATATTAGGGGACTTAATGCTTGTCGCAAGAGGAGCATCTTGGCTGATTTGATAAAGTTTCATTCTATTGATATAGTAGCTATTCAAGAAACTAAAAGGGCAGACTTCTCTAATAGAATTTTAAAGTCCATATCTCTAAAATTAGACTCATGGTATTGGTTACCTTCGGTAGGCCGCTCGGGGGGCATACTATTTTGGCTGTGATAGTGACCTGGTTTCGGTTATTACGGTAGTTAAACGACAATTTTCTCTTAGTGTTGTATTAAAAAATAGAATGGATAATGTAGAATGGATGTATACAATTGTCTATGGTCCTGTAGTGTATACACTTAAATCTGCCTTTTGGGAAGAACTTAAACAGATCCGATTATGTTGGACTGGCATATGGTTAATTAGTGGCGATTTTAATAGTATCCGTACTCGAGATGAAAAACTAGGCCATAATTTCAATGTCCGATTGAGTAGGAAGTTTAATGATTTCATACATGATTCCCACCTAGTAGAGTACAAATTGCAACACAAACAGTTTACTTGGACTAATGGTACACATTTTGCCTTATTGGATCGATTCTTCGGGTCTATGGACTGGGACCAAACTTATGAATTTTGCTGTGTAAAGGAACTGTCCCAATTTGGATCTGATCATTGCCCTTTGCTTTTGAATACCAAAAATAAAATACCAGTCCCTAAAAAACCATTTCGATTTGATAATCTTTGGCTTAGCGATCCTGAATTCAATCGACTTGTTATTAAATGGTGGCATGACTTTCCATTATATGGGGAGATAGGTTTGAGTTGGCACCGAAAAATCAAATTCCTCACTCAAAAAATGGAAGGATGGAATAAAAATCATGAGGGGGAAAAAAAAGATTAAAAAAGCACACCCTAGAAAAATTACATGAATTAGAAATATTGCAAGAGATACGAGATCTTACCGATGAGGAATGCCTAATATGGCAACAGTGCCAACTCTCCCTCAATAACCTCTATGATGAGGAAGAAAAATATTGGAAAGAACGATCTAAACAAAAATGGTTGGAGGAAGGGGATCTAAATACCAAATATTTTCATAAATGTGCCACAAATAGATTTAAAAAACAATCCATATTACATATGGATATCCAAGGGCAAATGTCGGATCAGATCCAAATGATTGAACAACATATAGTTTCTTATTACAAGGGTATTTTAGGGATTAGGGGCCTTAAAGGGGCTTCCCTCAAATCAGATTTTTGGGAACCCAATGAAAAAGTTACCTCTAGTGAAAATGCGAACCTCATTGCACCCTTCTCTGAGGTTGAAATCAAAACTGCCCTTTTTTCATCAGATCAATCGGGTGCACCTGGACCAGATGGCATTCCATTTGGCTTTTATCAACATTTTTGGGATTTGGTAAAACAGGACATTAAGTCCTTAGTTAATGCTTTTGTAACGAATCGTGTGTCATTAGCTTATCTTAATCAAGCTGTAGTTTGTCTTATCCCAAAAGAGAAGGAAGCGAAGAGTATTACCCAATATAGGCCAATCAGTCTTGTTAATTGTAGTATGAAAATTATCTCTAAGCTCCTTACAATGAGACTAGAGGCAGTTATGCCTAGACTTGTAGATCAAACTCAAGCTGCTTTTGTTAAAGGTCGTTACATTTTAGATAATGTAGTTTTAAGCCATGAACTCCTGCATTTTTGTAAATCCCATAAGGAGAAAGGTGTGGTGATTAAGATTGATTTAGAAAAGGCTTATGACAAGGTTAATTGGCAATTTATTCAAGAAATTTTGATTTCTCGGGGCTTTGATCTGAAATGGATTACTTGGATTATTCAACTGTTAGAAAGTAGTTCTACTTGTATCAATGTTAATGGTATTCTTTCACCATATTTTTCTTGTAAACGAGGTGTCCGACAGGGCGACCCTCTCTCTCCCTTCTTGTTTTTGTTGGTTAGTGATGTACTATGTAGATTGTTTAATAAAGGCAGGGAAGCTGGTCTTCTTCAAGGCCTTGGGCCCCGATTGGATAATGGACATAGTGTCACTAATTGCCATTACGCTGACGATACTATACTGTTTTTGAAAGCTTCTTCTACTAATATTGATGCGGCTCTTTGGACTATGTATTGTTTTGAAGCCCTGTCAGGTATCAAAATTAATTTTCGCAAAACATAATTAATTCCTTTACAAATTTCTGTTGCTAATGGAACTGAGCTTGCTAAGGTGTTTGGCTGTTCCATTTCTAAATTGCCTTTGAAATACTTGGGGGTCCCTTTAAGTGACAAGAAACTAACCATGGCTGATTGGAGCTGTCTTATAGACAAAATCTCCAAAAAATTGCAAGTATGGGTGGGTAACTTGCTGTCGATTGGGGGTCGCCTCACTCTGGTAAATTCTGTCTTAACTACTGTTCCTTTATACATGCTTTCACTTTATAAATTACCGGTCAATGTTAGGAAACAGATTGATAGAATTAGACGTCGGTTTTTATGGCAAGGCAATGCTGGTCCGCGTAAGAAATATTCTTTGATTAACTGGGAACTGGTCTGTTACCCAAAAGAATTTGGGGGGTTAGGGGTCAAAGACCTCCATCTCATGAATATTTCCCTTCTTGTTAAATGGTGGTGGAAATTGGCCGACACACAGTATTTTGGAATGTGGAAACAACTCATTGCACTTAAATATTCAGCCTCCACTTCACTTACAAATATGTCCCATTTTTGGAGAGCCATCTCTAAATTACAACACATTGGCAAACTCAGCTGTTCTTATCAGCTTGGATCTGGTACACTTGTGCAGTTCTGGTTAGACCAGTGGCACTCCGAATGCCCATTATCGATCCAATTTCCCCACCTCTTTGCTATTTGTTCTACTCCCTTTCTTTGGGTACAGGAAGTCATAGCCTCTCGAGGATCTTTGGTGCAGTTTCACAGACCTCTCTCGGGCCTCCTTCTTGTTGAGTGGAGGGAACTTCTCACAATTATACATTCCTACTCTCTCACTTCTTCTCCTGACCGACCTCAATGGAGATGGGATCCTCAGTCCCAGTTTACTACAGCTTCTCTTTATCGGTTCCTCTCTTTTCGAGGGGTTCTCATCCCATATGCAGACATGTGGTGGCATATTCATATGCCTTTGAAAATTCGTATTTTTATGTGGTTATTGTTCCAAAATAAATTGCTTACTAAAACGGTGTTAACCAAAAAGAGATGGCAAGGAGATAATACTTGTCTTTTTTGCCACAGTGCAGAGGAATCAGCACTACACTTATTTCTTAAATGCCCCTATATTTCTTATATTTGGTTTTGGATGGGCCAATTTCAGAACTTTTATGGTGATTGGACCTCTTTAGAACATATTCAATTACTTGCTATATCCTTGCCTCTCAAAAAACGTGAGGCAATGTTAATGGTTGTTAGTGCTATTTGTTGGTGCATTTGGAAAACTCGAAATGCTATCTGCTTTGATAACCACCCTATCCCCTCGGTCAGAAGTATGCTTTTACTAATTCGTTCTCTGTTGGAATATTGGTCAGGTACTAAACAGGGCAACATCTTACTCTTTGCCCGCCCTTGGATGACAGATGATATGGATATGGTACCTATACAGTCCCTTTCGCCTCTGCCGGTCATTGACATGCCAGCTGCATCTCCCAGGACTTGGGCCCCTGTCATGCTAGCCGGCTGAGAGCCCTTGCTCCTATTGCCATATCTCTTATCTTCTTTGTATTGGATAGTGCAGGTTGCCTTAGCTTGATACTGGCACTGTATTTCTTAGCTTGTTGCTTAGAATGTTGGCACTTTACTTTGTAACACGCTGTTTAGCTTTCTGTCTTTGACAGATGCGTGTTATTTTTTGGGTTTTTAGGTATGGATGTACTTGAGTTTGCCACCGGTCGATGATGATATCACCTAGGACTGAAATCTTGATACTGCTGCTAGCTTAGTCTCGTAGTTCAGTATTTGATTAAGGATGTCGGGTGTGCTCCTGAGACCTTGCCGGCTTGGGGTTTTTCGGGGTAGTTTTATATTTTTGCTATGTTCTTTCTTTATGAACTTTGTATGGTTGTTTCTTTTATATAATGGATGGGCTTTTGCCTCTTTTAAAAAAAAAAAAAAAATTCAGTCACTCCTATCAAAATTTTCTAATTCCACCTCTAGAAATGACTAAGCACTCATGACTTGACTGTGATCCGCTCTTAATTAAAATAGTAACAATTGCCTATCCTTGGAATTTGAAAAAACCTCACCAAACATGTTAAAATTTCGGTTTTGCCTACCCCTGTCTGGACCAAAGAGAGCAAGTGGAGCCGAGTCTCCCAGAGATAGAGTTTGGCACATTTACTGCAGATTTTTCTTAGGAAGAGCAGAGTCATTAATGGCGGATTGAAAAAGAGAGATCCGACTCTGCTGTTTTTCTCTAAGAAAAGTAAAGTCATGCTTTTCCGATTCTAATAAAAAGGTCAAGTGACTTGTCTGAATTTAATAGGAGAAAATCAGATATGGGTCCAAAAATATTCAACCTTTCTTTTAGCCCATATCTAAATAGAAGTTAAGTAATAGTTTGAGCTTGACTTATAGATTAATGTTCAGAAACTAAGAAATGGGTCCAAAATAATTATTGGGCTATTGTTTTGAGCTCGTAACTTGATCTTTGAATTCTACATTTTTGTTTGGAAGTTTTCTTAATACTGAGAATTGAAGTTTAAATAAAACAGATTCGTAAGTTGGATTAAAATGTAAAATGACTAGTTAAACAAACATTTGTCTTTGTTTTCTGCTGTTCCAAATTTTCTTTCTTTCCTCTGACATGTGTTTGTTTCATAATGGTTTAACAATCTTCATGAAATTGAGGCTTTTTTGCATTTGATTTACCAATTTTATTGGAATTAATTTGATAAATTTCCGAAAATTAGGCTTTGAGCATTTTATTTCATGAGATTAATTTGGTAAAAGCTGGTAATATTGATAAAAAGTAGTTTATCATTATAAGGTTTTTGTTTGTTAATATCTTGTACCATCTTTCATTATTTTTAATTTAGTTCAACGTAGTCATGCAAGCTCTTTTGAAGTTCAATGTAGTCATGCAAGCTTTTTTGAAGGTTATTATCTATATATGTTGGTGAAACTTGAATTATCCAAACTTTTGTGGAATTTATTACATTTTGTGCAAACATGAGTTTAATTTACATTTATAGAAGTAACAAATGTTGTTGTTATGATGTGTTGCTAAAAAAAAATATACTTGGATCTCTTATAATTATTACATTAACAACAAACCACAGAATGAGGCATATCATGTTTGAGCGGTTCGGATCGTTTGTTTGAACTTTGAAATTAAAGATAAAAATATTGGGATACGATTAGGACATGAAGCAATGGGGCATTTGAGCCCTCCTCTATTTGTTATATGAGGAGGGCTCAAATGCCCCATTACTTCATGCTTCAATCGTACCCCAATATTTTTATCTTTAATTTCAAAGTTCAAACAAACGATCTGAACCGCTCAACATGATATCCACGTCAAAATATGATTGGAGACCAAATTTTATATTTTTTGGAAAATTTTTACTATTTTTTAAGATAGGTACAAAATCACTATTTTTCAGGAAATTGTAGACCATCTAAAAACAATGATTTTGTACCTATCTTAAAAAATAGTAAAATTTTTTTCCAAAAAATATAAAATTTGGTCTCCAATCATATTTTAACGTGGATATCATGTTGAGTGGTTCGAATCGTCTGTTCGAACTTTGAAATTAAAAATAAAGATGTTGAAATACAATAGGGCATAAAGCAATGGGGCATTTGAGCCATCCTCTAACAAATAAGGGGTAAATATAAAAAAAATTGCTGGGCTGTTTTTAATCGTACATATATAGCATATCCAATTTCCTCAATACATTAAAAACAATCACATAAAAAATAAAACGCTAAACATATCATATAAACTACAAGCAGAAGTTATATATGTTCACACTAATTTATACAAGATTGAATTCAGCACAGAGTATGTTTTTTAGTCGACGTCTTTAATTAGTTTGTTCCTGGTACATGTTTGAAAAACCACTAACTATATGCGCCCAAAATTAGAACAATCTGAATGAAATAATATTATTAAGATAAACTAATTTTGCAAGCATAAGTTTCTGATACTAATAGTAATTAACATGAATCACCCGATTTCATCTTGACGCCTGGATTGTAAAAGACTTGACTGGAAACTGGAAAGGATCGGCATTGCGGAGTCTAAATATAAGCCCGTTAAAAAAGCGCGCGAAAATAGGGGTGCGTCGGGCCCATCTGTGGCACGAATTCGTTTTGAATGAACCTGGATCACTTTAAATGACTCCTTGCGAATTAAATTATGAAAGTTATCATGTCGCAGAAATTAATCTGGGACCCATTCACAGGGACTAAAAATTCACTCGCCGAAATTTAGAGTACGGCACCCGTTGTAGGTGACATGGAAAATCTCTACAAGGCAACTAAATTTTCCGCATTCTATTTCTCGGATCCGTATCCTCCCAGGTACCGGACTCAAGCAAATTAAAATGGACGACTCAGATTAATCCTATCTGGGCCAAACTCAATCCGGTGCCTATGGAGACTGTGGGGGTCTGTTTGAGATTCGTGCCATGTTAAAAAAACCGTCCGATCGTAATTGTCTTCAGTCAGGTAACCTGAGGTGATGTGAATTCCCTCTCTTCTTTCATTTTCTTTTCTTGAATAAGCGCTCTCTCTTGGTTTCTGAGAACGCACAACCGTGTCGTCTACCCTTGATAGATTTTATGCGAGAAGAATAAACTCCGTGGTGGAGTCAGAATCTCTCAATGGCGAGCGATTCCGACAAGTGGATGATGAACGACATGAAAAAGCTAGTCGTGGGACAACACGTCGAGGTTAGTTAAACTTTGATTGATTTTGTGGTGATAGCAATGCTCGAAAGATCATTCGTTTTCTCCCTTTCAAATTTCTTCTACTCCCAGATTTTCTTTTCAGGACCCCATTTCCCATGTCATGGTAAGACTAAGCATGTTCTTTATTTTCATTATTTTGAATTTTCTAATATGAATCGGGGACGTACTCCCATTATCTAAATTATGTTAAGATGAAATATGCTCTTTCTTTCTTTCCTTTCTAATTTTTCCGTGTGAATTGGTACTCACGATGTACATAGTTGTTTATCTTCATTTTGGTACGATTTGCCATTTCTGATCAAATTCCTCGTCTCCCTTAATTCCCTCTAATGTTAAGATTTTCTTCAACAATTACAAGTTTTTAGGCATATGAATTCTTGAAAGTTGTTATTACTAGGTTTCGTTTGTTTTGGCACTTAGGGTTTTACTAAATATGAGAATTAATATTAGGGTTTTACATTCCTTGAAAAAAATGTTAGGGTTTTACTAATATTTTAATTTCCTTGTTCAGGTATTTATTACGCTATTCTGAATTTTGTATATGTTGCATAAAATTCTTTGCTTTATGTTTGCCGGGCGAAAGATTGTATCCTCCGGTTCTTAATTTTTTGGCCTTTATGGTGTGAGACCGTGCATGTTTGATACCAAGAAATTTTGGACATTTATGCAAATTATGTGCTTCATTTACAAACTTAGCTTATGCTTTCATAGTTTTGCTTTTATTTAAGTCAATAACGTATAGCATATATCGACAATTTCTAAACTATTTTGGGAAAGTTCATATTAAAGTACCTTTCATTGTGCAATTGTCGGAGCCTCGGAAAAGTCAAAATTTAAATGAAATATTGTCACTTGCATTTTCTCTAGTGTAAATATGATACCTTCACATAAACTAAGTTTTATAAATTAGGTGTTATTCCTTTGATTTATTTTTTTATTATATTTCCTTCTAGGAAATTCACAAAGGTAGAAAACAATTTTCCATATAATTCATGCATACAGTATACCCTGGCAGTAACATGCAGTAATCATACCAATACCGTTTCATATTTGACCAGACCTGCAGGGGCGGAGCTAAACTTTCAAGTTTATTATGGGGGTCAATTTTATAGCATTTTACTCTAAACTATATAGAAAATCATGTATGATGGGGGTCACTTAACATGGATCCGCCTCTGCTGACCTGTACCACGTACATGCTGAAACTGGACCTCTTACTATAAGTAATTAATTTCAAGTACAACTGAATTTTATAGAATCTGAACTAACTCAGTAGTTTATTACCTTTTTAGGTACTTTCTTTGGAGACAGGGATACAAGGTTGCTGGCATCGTGGCATGGTAATTGATACGAAGCCACTGCAGCGCATTGTGAAGTATGAGTACCTCTTCCAAAGCGACCATCCCCAATCACCTAACTTAGTTGAACCTGTACCTGTTTCACCCGCAATAGATGGCATTTTGCATGTGTCCTTCTCTCAGCTTCTTAATTCAGAACTAGATGAAGATTCCCTTCAGACCTCGAAGAGGAACAATATACGCCCATGTGCATGCCGCCTCCCGATCCAACCATCTGAAGCAACCTATGGAATGTGTGTTGATGCATGCAAAGAAAATGTGCACTGGGAAGGTATCATACTTGATCACTCAAATGGCCATTCTGCACAAACCATACAGAGAACTGTGTTCTTTCCTGATTTGAACATTGAAGAGTCTGTGTCGCTTCAAAATCTCAGCTTATCATCAGATTGGAATGAGATCACTGGCGAGTGGACCACACGTGGCAGGTGGAAGTTTCTAGAAGCTCTTGAGGCAAACCTGGAGAGAGCCAGTTTGTGCAGGACGATGCAGCAGTTGTGGGACATAGCAAAGTCCCACCCTTGTTTTGTCTCAAAAATTGGTGCATGGACCTGTGGGACACATGATGAATGGTTTTCTCTAGTACCAATTCTGATGCATCAGCTAGCTCTCTTGACAACTTTCACATCAGTACAGTCAGGGACATTTTGGGGTAGTGTATCTGATTTCGTTGAAGCCTATAATAACAGGAGCTGCAGCCGAGCAGGTAACTTAAATCAAATCTTGAAAGAGAAATCTGACATTGCACGGTCCCACCTCAAGTCAGTGGGTTGGCAATTTATGGAGACAGAAGGGGGTGCAAAATACTTTGTTTCAGCTGAGGGTACACGTTATAACTCATTCATCAAGGCCTGTGAAGAGTACCTCGCAGGGAAGGCAGGCCCCCCTCCTCAGGAAACTGCCATTTGTGCTGTGGTTACAGGGGGTATGTCAGAGAATAAGAAAACTAAAGGACCTTATGGACCAACAAGCACATGGAACCCAGTCAACCTGATTCCCGAGTTTTCCTCTGTGTTGACACAAGGTGCTAAGTATGAAGATGTCATGAGAGACACAGTGAGAAAGCATCTCTTGCATCTGGGTTGGATTGTTAAGTACAGGAGAGATACCAACCGGCCCATGACCCGGTACCGATACCACTCGCCGAAGGGTAAAACCTACTACTCCCTGAGGGAGGTTTTTAATGAATTTGCAACTGGGTTCCACTCCTGGAGAGATGATCGCAACGGAGATGACCAGTCAGGTCCAAATGGACATGATCCGAATTTGGGAACTCCAGAGAAAAATGGTGAAAATCCTGTCTTAACTGAGAGTGTGCTCATTGACAATATCCTGCCAGAGAACCTATCAGGGCAAATTAAGGAGCAACTAGGGCACATGCAGATTAATTGTGGCAAGCTAGAAGCTAACAAACTAACCGGAGAGATCCAGTCAAGCCCAAATGGAGACTGTATACACTTTCAGCAACCGACTGGCAATGAAGGGAATCAGCTGGGCTTAAATAGGGATTTAGTTACCAATGTTATCCAGCCGGAGTACCCACCAGAGACGATAAGAGAATACATTGAATGCATAGAAGACCGCAAGAGGAGTAACCAGCAAGGATATATCGCTCCTTCTAATGTGAAGTCAAATGCTAAAAGGCATTTATTGTCGGCTGGATGGACCCTGTGCATAAAAAGTACAAGAAGGGTTTATTACCGGTCACCATCTGGCAAGTCCTTCGGTTCTCTCTTACAAGCTTGTAAGGCCTATCTGATGGAAGCTTTCCCTGCAAGTGGAGATGCCACAACAATCATTCAAGAGAAAAATATAGCAGGCGAAACATCAGGGTCCTCTACTTCTGTTACGATGAAATATGGATCAAATGATCCAACGAGAGAGCATCAGTCTCAATGTGCTGCACTGAAATTTCACCGGGGGAGATCCAAGAAGAGAAAGATTAGAGATAGAGATCCTGCAAATCTGATTAAAGCGAGGAAGAAGGAAGAAACTCACAAAATCAAAGGGAAATTCTAATTTTTACTGTGAAGCTGAATTCGAACAGCAAAAATTCTCCCTTGACATGTTCAAAAAACAGCCATCTCTCTTTATAAACAAAAATCTGGTGATGCCCAGGACTAGAGTGTCATATAGATACAGGAACTTCACCAAAAATGGAGTTATAACTTGCAACGGTATAAAGTGCATCTGTTGCAGCAAAACTTTCAGTGCCACAAACTTTGAGTTGCATGCTGGAGGGGCAAGCTCTGGGGGACCTCTAGCAAATATCTACTTGAGGGATGGCAGATCTCTCCTGAAGTGCCTTGTGGAGGCGATGGAGACAGGCAATTTGGGTATGCAGTTGGAAGAAAGTGATGATCATAACAGTGACAGTGATGTGATATGCTCAGCCTGCCACCATGGTGGTCTTCTTGTCAAATGTCATAATTGTCCCTCAGCTTTTCATCCTTCTTGTGTTGGCTTGAAGGTAATTATTATTTAATTGCGTTTTTTTTGTACAAGATATGGGTATTGTACCATTTTGGATATTGATCATCGACATATTGCATATTGCTCATTATTTGTGCGGGATGACTTCTGTTCTGGATATTAAATTCATTCCATTAATGTAGCACTATGTTCTATACTGCAGTGAAACACTTGATATTTTTCTTTAGAATATTGGTTGAGTGTAAATTAACCCTCTCTTTTGGTTGTTTTTCCCCCAAATTAGAAAAGTCCTAAACGCTATTGGTGCCCTTTCTGTTGCTGCCGGGTTTGCGGTTCAGGGTGTTTACAAAGCCAATTCAAATGATTTGTGCGACAAAGCCGCAGTGGTCTGTTGCGGGCAATGTGAAGGCAGATGTACATTTCACTCACCTTTTTCAATATATTCAAATATTTTCTATTTTTTATAGTATTTGTACTAAAGATACAGTCATTCTTAGTTCTGCCATTCTTTACTTTTGCATCCTATTAGTTCACATTGGATGCATTACAGAGGACTGTCAGGATCTGGCGTTTTGCTTGGCTAAACCATGGTTTTGTAGTAGTCAGTGTTGTGAGGTAATTCAAAGTCGATCTCCTTTTTCTTCTTTCTATTCATATTTTCTGGACATTTCTTCTATTTTTCCCTTTTTTTATCTATCTTACCAGTGAATTTGTTAGAAGGCTGTTTACTGGCGATGCAATTTTTGTTGTTGGATGTGGGCCCCTATAACGTAGAGTTCCCTTGTCAACCCTTGTTACGATGAACTATACTGGTAGAAATATACTGTTGCCTATAATGAACTTTATAATTCCACCCATTTCCTTTGATTGTGTGTATGTCATCTATTATCTTCTTTTTACTTTGTCTTTTGACTAAATTGTTGACAAACCAAAGGTGGTGCACACCTCTGTTGGGCAGTACTGCCACAGAATGAACTCAAGAGTCAATGAGTATAAAAATGTAAAATGTTGTTATGATATTCTAGAAACTTCGGTGCAGGTGGAAAAGATGCTGGGGAGCCTAATTGGCAAAAAGATCTTGATCTCCACCTCAGCTGAAGGCCTTACCTGGAGTATATTGAAATATTCAAGGTGTGCCCAGGACCCAAGTGCAAACTTGCAACCTGAGCTGATGGCAGAGCAGCATGCCAAACTATGTCTGTTAGCAGAAGAAGTCATACACGAATGCTTTATGCCGTTGACAGAGCCGCGTACTAATAGCGACGTAATTTCTAATTTGATATTTAATAGAGAGTAAGTATTTCCTACTTTTTTTATTATTTTTTCTATCTTTATTGTTTAAATGAGGGTATATTTTTTGGTGATAGTTTTTAGTGCATTCTTAATTTTTTTTATTAAAGACAATTAAGAATTCCACCGACATGACTAAGTGTAATATGTATTGCACATATCAAAGAGTAACCAAGGAAGCTGGCAAACTAAATATTTTTTTACGCCGTAGTTTTGCCAAAGATGAATCGATGCGTCTCATAGTAACTATAATGTTTATGTGTTTTATTTGGTTTAAACAAAAGCCTGTTTAGCAAATATATTCTCTTTAATTGTTTAGAATTTCCCTTTTGGTCAAATACTAAAAAAAGCCATTTTGTTCTAACAGGTCCAATCTTAGCCGCATCAATTTTAAAGGATTCTACACTATAATTCTGGAGAAAGAGGATGAAGTTTGTAGCAGCGGCTACCCTCAGGTACTTTTCATATTGGAAATTGCATTATCATCTCAATTTTGATGTGCTTATATAATTTTGCGGTAATTTCTAACTTAACAGGATTCGTGGAGGAAAGATAGCAGAGTTGCCATTTGTGTGCACACGTCTCAAGTACCGTCGCCAGGGATGTGCCGCCTCCTTATGACAGAGTTTAGAGAAGGTATTCTTTCTATAATCCTCAATTCCTTATCTTGTCATAACTCTTAGATTAAGTCAACCACAAACAACCCTGTTTTGTGGCGGTGGTACTGTCTTCCCTGTTGGGTTTCTCATGCCATATAGTATTAATATATTGCACACATAACAAGCATGAGCTTCTTGGGACAGACAGTTAAGGTGTCCGTCTCTCATTCAACACTTAACTAATGCACACTTTGGCTCTGTTAATTTCACTAAAACTAAAAGGAACAAAAATGAAAGCATTGGAAACATAACACTTCTGGAATGCAACTACAAAATTTTGTTGCATTTCTTCACTTTTGGAACTAACTGGAATTTGACTTAAAACAGATTGATTAGACTTCTGTTCTGATTTTTTTTTGTTGTTGAAAAGAACAAAATCTAAATTCTGGCTGGAATAGCATGGAATTAACAAGCTTGCATTTTTGTGCTGTTCTAGTAGAACCTGATGACCAGCACTGGTTGATATCTGAAAATTGCATTATAGTCCCTTTTATTTTAATTCTTCCCGAATTAGACATACAAATTGGGTATTCACGCTAGTTTCATTATCTGCATGGCTTCTATAATTCAATTTCTAAAAACAAATTTTCTTCTTTCTTTTCAGCTTTTGTGGGTGCTGAAGGTTGAAAGAATAATACTTCCATCAACTAAAGAGCAGCTGCCGACTTGGAGTGACTCTTTTGGTTTCAATACATTACATGAGAAAGAGTTGCTGGGCTTTGTCAAGCATAATATATTAACCTTTACAGGTTGTACTTTATGCATTAAAATTGTTCGCTCCGTCTGACGATGTGTTGTTCGCTTCCTCTGCTTTCCAAGAAAGCTTTCTCATGTCTGGAGTAGTATACATGCTGATAACTTAACAGTTATCTTCTTCTTTTTTTCTTCTGAAAATAGTGTTCATATCTATTGGATGATTATGTTGTTGTTTAATTTTTGAGTGCTCAGCTCTTTTATAATTGAGAATAGAGTTGTTCTGCAGATAGTTAGGAAATAAGCTGTTGGCCAAATTTTGTATGCATGTGAATTATTGTTGTATGTGAATTGAGAATAGAATTCTTTTGTGCACATAGTGCATATGAATATTGTTGCTTTGTAATAAATCCATTTATTTGGGATTTTACCCGGCAATATATTTTATAAGCACATTATGAGGGAGCATTGTATATGATTGGAAAGCTTATCAAGTACTTTGGTATACCAATTACTTTAGAAATCTCTAATGAAAAATAATGATGCATTTCATATACATAAGATCACTACTTTGAAATAAAGGTGTAGAGAATATTGATGGGTCCATTTCTAGCACGACCTTATAATTTAGAAGCTTCTGTTTTATGATAATTGCACCCAGTCCAAAAAGTTGTGATAAAAATCTTCATTAGTTCATTTCGAGATATTTCAACCAAAAGTATGAGAAAAGTAACTTGTAATAGGACACATCAGGTTTGACATGGCAAGTACTTTTAGATCGTAAAAAGGAAATGAAAACAGTATGTATGACTACTCATATAACAGTTTACGTAATGCTAGACTTGTATATCTCCATTCCATTATTAAGCACTGTTGGGTGTCCGATCCGCCAACGGCTACGATTAAAAAATTAATTTTTGTATTAAATCTCAGCTCTCCAATCAAATAATATATATTCTTTTGATTAAATGCATCTGTTTTATGTGTAGAAGTTTAAATTTAGCTACAAATATACTCGCCACACATACCGCCACACGATACGTTACAATTAAAATTAAACAGACTCTAAAATTTAGCAATATAATTCTTCTTTTCCTTATTTATTTGTTTTCTTATTTCTCCCTCTATAATTGAAATTTTCTATACATCGGACCACAATTAATGCAAATCAATATTTTGTTCACTTCCTTATTTATTTACTTTCTTATTTCTATACATATTACTGTGATAAATCTAGTATATATTTCTAATTTTTTTTTTTTATGAAAATTTGTCATCTTGTATGAGAATTTATTTTTGTTATATTATCATATATTATTCCGTTGCAACGCACGGGCATGATACTAGTATATATATTACGCGTTCTCTTAAAGTTTATATTGACATTGTTAAGAAGTTAAGAGCTTCCTGTTTGGGCCATTTGGTAGTTAGTAGAGAAACGAAAAAAATAGTTACTAGTGAATGTTCACACTTTTTTTTTCTTGCGAAAATGGAAATTATTATGTTGGATATCAGATATTTATAAGTTGAATCAAGCAAATTAACAAGTATTTTCGTTTGAAACAAAGACAGTGAATTCCTTAATCCCTTCGAAAACCAATTAAATACATAATTGATCGTCTTCCATTTTCTCCCCACAGATAAAATTAAAAACATTTCTGAGTTACCTTATTGGTTTGAATCATGATATGAAGCGACAATGAAAATGCAAGTACAGGAAAAATATTCAGTGAATATCTGTCAGTTCTTGTGATTATGTCAGAGTCGTGAAACATAATAGGCAACACAGAAACAGAGGTAGCAGTGCACCAGGCAAACATTGTTGATTGCTTAAATAGACAATGAACTATAACAAATTGATAAGTGAACAATAAAATTGATACCATTGTCCTTTCTGTCTCTTCTTCTCTCCTTCTATCTCTCTCTCTCTCTCTCTTTTTTTTTTTGAAAAACCTGGCAGGGGATCTCTCTCTCTCTCTCTCTCTCTCTCTCTCTCTCTTCTTCTAATTTCACCACTGAAAGCTATCATCTGACAACTCACTTCGCATTCCATACTGAAAAATAACATTTAAAATTCATCAGTGGTATCGTGAATTCCGCTTAAGATATTAACAATTATATGACTAAATATATGACTGCAATTGATTTATGGTCCTTAAGAGTGTTTTCATCCTCCATCTTGTTTTGAAAAACATATTTCCAATTTCAGGTATTGATTTCCTTCTAGTTACATCAATTTCAGTTGGTTTTCCAGAAAAGAAAAGAAAAAAAAATTGTCGAGCACTTTTCAATAATATGAAAAAAAGTTTTTTAAGTAAAAAGAGCTCTGAATAGGAGAGAATATTACAATGAGGTGCAGTTCTATTTTGAAATAACGACTTTCCTTTGAATTTTTTTTTTTTAAAGATGTCTCTTTCAAACCATCGGCAAAAGAGGCGATTAATAAGTATTCCATCTACAAAGTTTATTTTTTATATCTGTGATTCCTTGTTGGTGTAGAGCAATATATTCTTGAGAATTATTCAATATTCACTCTAAGAATGATCGTATTAGTTTGCTTTCAGAGAGGGGCTCCTTTTTTTTTTTTGTTATTTTTAGTTGTACCAGCCACCAGGAGGTATTGAATTAAAATGTTTGGTCCACTAATAAAGGCCCACAAAATTTCAGGCTTTCAGCCCAATTGAACCTCTCCTCTCCAATTGGTGATGTATCGGAGTCGGAGAAATCCATCACTGATTCCAAAACCAGAAATGCGGACCACAAAGTCGGAGATATCTCATCTCATTATATATTTTTATCGGTCTTGATTTAGTAGGAGGAAAAATTTAATATTTTAGTATAAAATATTATTTACTGGTGCTTATGGAAAAATCGAAAAGATGTTTGTTTTACTCAATGTAACTCCAAAAATGCAAGAACTCTTATTTTACAAATTAAATCACTTTGTTTTTATTGGGCAGGGAATATGAACAAGAAGATGAAAACAGCGGTGGAAGATTGGATGTCTATTATAGAGAATGCTATTCTCCTAGATCACTTCATGTCTTTGGAGTTAGTTGTCTTTGGAGCACCAGGAGGATCGGGAGCACTAGGAGTTTCTGGCAATCCATCTTCTGTGATTCCTTAGTCTTGATGAAGAAACCGATGCAGTGCCAATTTTGCTACTTAGTGCACTCTAACCTCAGCCCTTTGTTAAGTGGCTTAGTATTAGCTAACTTTGCGTACTTTTGGGCTATAGATGTTAATTACTTATGGATATACTTTGTTCTTTGTTTGTTTAGATTCATTGTTCTGTGGTAGCAATGGATGATGTTTGACTGTTGGTTGTAATTATATATTTCAAATTATAAAATGGGCAATAGCCTCTTTTTTTAGAAAAAGTATCTGGTATTTTAGAACGTGTCATTTATAAGGTTATTTTTTAGATATTTATGTTACTATAAATATATCTCATTTGTACTGTATGTAAGATGAAGTCAAGAAATATAATTAAGCTTTCTCGTAAAAATTTATCTCTGGTTTCTGACCTCTCTTGAGAAATCCTACCAAATTGGTATCAGAGTCATTTTATCGCCGGAGATTGTTCGGTGATTTCAGAACTATTATGTTGCTGTTGTTGAGGGTTTTCATATTCGTTTTTGTATTATAGGAGAAATATTTAGGCGTTAGGTGTTTTCTGCGCACTCATTCTGCCATCGTGAAAGAATGATACCTCTACTTAATATTTCAGACTAATAAGGTAGACCCTTCTGAAGGAGTAATGCATGATAAGGATAACTACTAGCTCCAAAATATTATAGATACCGTATTTGAAGTATGAAATTTTATAGGAATGGAAAGTTGTAGCATTTTTTTTTTGTATTTCGCGTTATGTTGCTTTGTTAAAAATATGCGAATTGTACAGGGCAAATTACTGTACAAAAAATCATTTTAATGAACGGATACGAAATGGAAACAAGTACAAATAATTTATTTATAAACATTTTTATATATTTACGAATATATCTGTTATATGGACACGAACAAAACGGATAAATATACGTTATATGTTACATCTCTAGGATCATGCCTTTTTAACTTCTAGTTGAATTCTGAGTCCATTCCCTATTATTTGTTAGAGAGAATTGTTGATATACCGTTGAATTTAGTTTAAGCTGTGAGTGTATATTGCTGATTCATTATACCATGTATCTATGAGGGAGAATTGGCAAGGAAATGTTCAAATCGCATCTTTGAATTATCTAAGATGGAATTAACTTAGATCAGTGGGAAGAACGAACTTAATTAGATCATACATTACTACTGATAGTTTTCAATCAGAATATGTTCCTGTCCCAAAACCAAAAGCATTAAAAGAATGATAATGAAATGTGAAAAGGGAAGAAGGAAAGGTTAACTTTTTTCTTTTCTTTTTAGATTGACAATCTCTGTGGCAAAGAAAAGCTAGAAGGTGCTATCTTCATCTTTGTAGTTTATATATATTCTGTCCTTTTGAGTTACAGAATATTTTCCAAATCTCCTGAGAGTGATATTTTCATTATATCCTTATTAAATGTAATATGTGATAAAGAAAGAAATTTGTAAATATATGATGATGATCAAGAATCAATCCATTGGTTGTAAAATATAATATTGGAGTATATTATAAGTTGAGTGAGGCTATGGTACTTCGGCTAGTGTACTACGGCTCAATATGGTACTTTTTAAAATCCTAATGGTCGATCCGAACCGTTCAATGTGATATCCATATGAATATGTACTTGCAAACTAAATTTTACATTTTTTTTGAATTTTTTTACTATTTTTTTAGATATGTAGAATTTTGATGGTCCAGAATTGTATAAAACACTGAAAATTCTACCTATCTAAAAAATTAGTAAAAAAATTCGAAAAAAAAATTATAAATTTAGTTGGCAAGTACATATTCATATGGATATCACATTGAACGGTTCGGATCGACCGTTAGAATTTTAAAAAGTACCATATTGAGCCGTAGTAACACTAGCCATAGTACACTAGCCGAAGTACCATAGCCTCACTCTTATAAGTTATAATATATGTCAGAATTACTTTTATAAATGTAACTTGTCCATGTAATACCTACGTTAGCCAATTTGACTGGTAATCAATGGATGGCCCTCTATTTGAATTAATACATATTCTGGCAATGACAAATTTGTGGACATATAGCTTCATGTTCTTTTATCATTATTTTATTATCTTATCTTAATTACTTTGCCAAAAACACAAACCTTTGTCTACAACTTGTCTTTTCTATCACCACAGATACATCCCAAAAGCAAAGAATCAATATATACAAACTCCAAACTTGATTCTCTAAAACAAAAATTCTTCCTCACGTGAATAATCCAGCTAACCTCTCACATGCACCTCCCCAAACCAAACTTCTCGTGCCAATCCAAAAACTAGCAAGCCATATATATTTTGAAAATAACCCCTCAATAAATAGACAAATCAAGCATTTTAAGTCACACCTTTTGTTTTTCTCTTCCTTTTCATCAAATGGGTTGTACTTGTACCAGATGGATGGTATCA
>JAJGRX010000011.1:0-28820 GCA_025461125.1 Carex kokanica
TGGGTAAAGCGTACAGCCAAATGTATTTAGTTTGAATTAGTATCTGTTGCTATATAAGAGCCCACATAATGTAGCAAGTGGTTTGAATTAGTCTATTTGCTATTTAGTAGGAATCACATACTCAAATAATCTACATTTCAGCAACTCAGATGAGTTTTTAAATAATTATTAATTTAATTTTTAGAAATTCAAGTCTCTAAAATTTCTAACTCTCACATTCTGAAATTAATTTTAGAGTTTTATTTAGCCATGCTAGCAACAAATTAAAAAACAGAAATAATTTAAGCTAATCATTTGATCAGCATGACGTTTATAATAGTTTTTTACATCCCTTAAACTAGATTAGAAATAGTACCAGAGATGTAGATGCTCTTAGTACTTTTTTTTTAAAATAAGATAGGAATCAAGTTCCCAATCTTATATTTTATTGATAAAATGAAAATACGATACAATTAAAAAAGTATAAAAAAGCATGAAATCATTCAATGAATATTTAATAGAAAAAATAAATTAAGAAAAATGAAATAAAAAGATATCTTTTACCATAATCAATAGCACAAATAGACAAATAGGGGCTTGACCTCTTATTTTCCTTAAAAAAAAAAGGAAATAAAAGATACCCTCGTATATTTTTGCAGGAGTAATTTTGTTGGTTGACGTGAGGTACACTAGTTACGGCATTTTACATGATGTGAACCTGTAGCTAGCTGCCACAGGAGATCCATAGTAGTGCTTTGCAGAGTATAATTTAGGATCAAATCTAGTAAAATAATGATGAGCAAGTTAATGTGTGCTATGGTGCTACAGATAATTTTCATGTAACAAATTGTCAGCGTGGAAATCGATTTACTTCACAAGTGATATATATAATACAAAATTTTAAGATTCCGATTATTTAGTATAAATGAAGTAGTCAAAAGTTGATTAAAAATAACACATTAATATAACTTATAAAACTTTATGGTGAACATAAGCACATACTATAGCTTATTAGTAAAATGATCACTATTTTAAAATACGACTTCAACTATGCATGTATATCGCATTTATAGTATATGCAGATTTTATGCAAATTCACATATAAGGTTTAATTTTATAGTTTGTATGTAACTAATATGAAGGAAGGGTCTTGTTTTACTTCACTTCTGTAATTTCAGTTTTTGCAGTCAAAATAGTTAAAATGAACCATTCATCACGGGCGGATCTAAGGCTTAGCCAAAAGTGATTAAGTTATCCTATGATTGAAATTTTAATTATGTATATTGAAATTTAATTAAATTTTCATTTGTTTATAGTTTTTATGTATATAAAATGATAGATGTGTATTTGTAGCATAGTGGTTAGAGCTTTAGTTAGTGTTTGTGAGATCTTGAGTTCAATTTCTAGTGAGCACATAATTTTTGCCTTTTCACATATTATATTTTATAATTTTGCCTCCCTCTATTCAAATTTTCTAGTTTTGCTTCTGGCATTGACCATGATGACTATATTAAAATGTGCTTAGAAACCAAATTTTGTATTTTTTTTTTTTTACTATTTTTTAGATACGTAAAAAACATTGTTTTTAATGATCCAAAATCTTATGATTCAGTTCAATTTCTACCTCAAAAATTATAAAAAATATACCACGAGGATCATATAACACTATTTTTGTGGCTTCTTCAATAAAGCATATTTTTTAGAGGAGGGTTCAAATGCCTTTATTTTTTGTGCCTCCACCATACCTTCATTTCTAAAAACTTTAATAAATCAAATTTAAAACTTAAAAGTCAAAATAAAACCGTTGGATATGATTTACATCATTTTATCTATGCACGTGTAAAAATTATGCCATTCAATTTTGTTTTGGTTGTCATCAAGAGCTTGTAAAAACGTACTAATTTGGATAATTTCTAAACGTTGATTTTTCAACTTATGATTCACATAAAAACAAAATCGAAATGTGATAATTTTTTATGAGCACATAGAGAAATAACATAGATCATATCTAATAGTTTTATTTTGACTTTTTAAGTTTGAAATTTTGAGTTATTAAAGTTTTTTAAATAGAAACATGATAGAAACACAAAAAATAAAAACATTTGAACCCTCCTCTGTTTTTTATGATTTACCTCACATTTCAAACCGTGCGGTAAATCCGCATATGTGCATTGCGTATTACCATGAGGACCGTATCTATGCGATCCACATGACAAAATATATACATTTCTTCATAATGAGTCCCGCATATGTGGCTACATATGCTGTCCATACGACTATATTAAATATTAAATGATACCTTTAGCTCAACTTTCGGTGCTCCACATTCTCAGCTCATTTTCTAATTTCAAAACTAAAATCAAGATCAGAATGGCTATCGCTCATTTTTTCAAAACAGTCTGCGAAAAGTTTTTAATTTTCTATTAATCAAATGAAAAAAATACAAGATGTGAAAAGAGGAAAAAATAAAATAAACAATGACGTAATCACTAACTTGTGTTCTTATATATTTTTTATAAATATTGGATGCATATATCGACTTAAAACTTTCCTTCTGAATTCATAAAAAAAAACATTGCCCAGGCCCCCACTTACCTATTTAGTCTCGAGAGACAAGGCGCATATATATCCAATACCTTTATATGATAATGCGCAATTTGAGGTAACTGTATAATATGATAACATTGTTGTCGCCATGCATATGTAATTCGTTGTGTTTCCTCTCCTGCAATATATTATATAATTAATTTTGAAAATAAACAAGGACTTCTGTTAATTTAACATCATTTTTTTTATTTTGTTTGTAAAATTTAAATATAAGTTTTTCATAGAGAGGCGAAGACTATCATCGCTATGTCTGCAATTCTGATATATATATATTAATATTTTTGAACTGTGACAGATCAAAAGAAAGTAAAAATGTATTGAATATGAGGGGATCAAAACAAGCTATAACAAATTATGTTGACGACGACAAACTTATGTAACAATTCATTTATTAATAAAAAATTATCAGTATCTTTTCTATAATATATATGAAATGTGTTATTGAATTATAGAAACAAGAAAGAGATGATGAAATAATCTTTATTGATTTTTCTGATCTATTACAAGAAAGGAAGCGAATCTCCTCATATTCTACATGAGTATTTATATTCCAAATTACATGTAGCCGTTGGTTGCTTTCCTAAATAGTTGGATTCTATATTTGCCTAATTGAAGAAATTATGATTCAGTTTTATTGGCAGTTTATTTTTTACATCAAATTTAATAAAGATCACATTTAAACATATATATTATTTACTTTGATTTTTGTTTTGTTGCGAAACCAATTTTTCGCGGTTGTCATATATAATTTTTTTCACAAAAAAAAATATTTCCCTCCGGAAAAATAAATGCAGGCTACTCTTAGCAATGTTTTGAACATTCAAAATATTTCTTTATTTTAAAGTGCTAAGGTGATATATATTCGTAATCATGTCTCCTCTAGAAGTGAACTTTCTGTGAAAGTTATTATAGAATCCTGGGCCTAAGATTTATCATGATTGTATGTGACAAAAGGAGGTGACAAAAGGAGGGTACAAACTAGTACATTATTTTTCCTATATGTCCAAAATCCAAAAAAGAAGAAGTTTTATTTTTTCTTTTTTAGGAAAAACCCCTTACATTTTATAGAACTGAAAATGTACTTGTTTTTATATATATGTTTGACTGGGGGCAATGAGCTGGACTTAGCTTGTGATCGGCTTGCCACAGCAACTGAGAGAGCTGAGAGTTAGGAATCGAATAAAATCTCATCTCATAATCATCACGAGCCAGAAACAAGTTGGACCGAACGACTCGTTGACAAATATTTACATAATTCAAGTCATTAGACAAAATAACATAAATTTATTTTACATAACATAGCAATTAATTTAACATGAACTTTCCACATTTAAACATACAAATTCACAAAGAATAACACAAATTCATATATGGACCAAGTTGGATAGCGTAAAATTCATACAAATTCATACCTAGACCAAGCTGGCTTGCCAACGAGCGAGCTAGGCCAACTCAAACTCGTTAATTCTAGACGGAACTAGTGGCGAGTTGGCTCGTTAACAGGTCGAGCTAGTAACGAACAGCTGTTAGCGATTGAGTCAGATACGAATCTCGATCGATACACGAGCTACAAGTTTATTCGTCGGCCCTAGTCTGACAGAGGAGAACTAAAAAATGTTCGGTAAAAAAATTTTGAGTTAAGAAAGACAACAATTAAAAAAGAAATAATATCCATTCATAAGATATTCCGAGGCTATGCTTCTTTTAAGTCGGAGATCTGTCGGACCGATATGCATCAAGATTGGTGCGCACCTGATTCAGTAATTTTAAAATTTGTATAAGTATTTTTATGCGAATCAAACGACTATGACTGAGCATCAAATCAAATTTTATCAGATATCCATTGAACCGCTCCCAATTCCGTCCTGTATCTCACCACATAGAATGGTATACAGTAAATACAACAAGAGAATTTGGTCCAATACCCGTTGAACTGCCCTCGATTTCGTTTTTATAACTAGTCACACAGAATGGTATATAGTAAATACAACAAGAGGTTAAGGGAGCACTACTAGGGGTGAAAACGGGCCCGATATTATCCAACTAAATTCGGATCCGTATTCGAAAATTAGATATGAATATCTGATATCCGAATATTCATGTGAATAATTGTACGAATATGGTTTTGAAGTTTAATTATCTGTATGTGAATAGTAGATGATAGAGTCATGAAAAGGTTCTACAAACTACTTATGAGCCAAGTATCAAGCCGACTTAGGATGTCCGTACTATGTCGTAACCGACCTACTAACCTATAAATATCCCCAAACTCACTGAGCTCGGGATTTACAAATCAGCTACACAAGGTACATACGGAAAAGAGTCACGTACCTTACCGAATCTTCACCTCGATAGCATTGACACACATTGAACACACATGGCCTAGCCTCTCTCGAGATAGGACGTGTCTCAACAATCTACGGCCTAATATTCTCGGAGATAGAACGTATCAGGTGATATATACCATATAGTTTAGTATATATTATGAAAATATTTATTTATATATCTATGAATATCCGATATCTGATCCATGTATCTGTATCATATATATCCGTCTCATATTCGATCTGTTTTCACCCCTAAGCTGCACTACCCTCTAGTCTTCAAGTCCAACCCCTAATGATTCAACAGGTTTTGGTTGCAGTTTGCTTCAATCCGAGTGAATAGGAACAGAGGGCTTTGTGACAGTATGTACAGTGTGTGAGTTTAGTGTGAATGTGTCATGTGCAACTTCTGATGTGATCCCTGTTTGTCGTGTGCGTGCGTTCTGAGCGACTGTTGCTGCTTCCACCGTGTCACATTTGGACTTCAGCCTTGTGGGTCCCACATTGTCACACTTGAGGGATCAGAAAAGGGGAATTGGGGACCCGGACCTCTGTTTATACTCTGGCGCCTTCTACAAATCAATCCCTCTAACTACAAATGCATCACTCATTGAAAAATTTCTCAGTACACTTGTATTTTTTTTACATCTAATTGACTAGTTCCTTGACTTAGTGTACTCATGTTTGTTAATATTAATACGAATGAGCGCAAAGCAAATGTTCGATACAGATTTGGAGAATCATACTAATAATATTGTTATAATTATTTTTTTCACTGCAAATCTACTAAATGCTCTCTAATGCTTTATACTTGCGATAAACTATACATGTTATGTACACCATTCTTTCTTTTGTAATGTATTGTTCTAACTGGGGTAATAATTACTCAGCAATGTTATGTATAAACCAGCTTTACCTGCACAGCAATCTCCACGTTTTGGTCCTTCCGTTTTAACAACTTTTTATTTACATGCAGCAATTGTGGTATCAAAAGATGTTCAACAATTAAATGGAGAAAGAGTATAATTGAAGGAACAATATTACATATTTTATCATTATTAATATAAAACCTGTCCTGATCTGCATATAATTAATTAAAGTAAAAAATCATTTCAATTATGTTTGTCTTCTATTTTAATTAATATTATGAGTAAAATTAAAATTGAGTTGTCATAACTCCATTCAATACATGCACATATTTAACATTTTATGAGGATGGTTGAACTATATAAAAACTTAACAAAAAAACATTCAATTAAATTTCAATATATATGAATTAAAAAATTAAAATTATGGAGTGACTAAACACCCTCTAGCTTGGCCATAAATTCGCCTTGCTAATGCTTATCTCCTCACCTTTAACATCCTTAGCGTCCAAATTTGCTTGTTTATGAAATAAACTGTGTTAACATTTTTATATTTTTATTGTTCTGTCATTAGCACAATGTACCCGTATTTTAATTAAGCAATAAAAGAATTCTGTAATCTATCTCTATATTCTACATTTACATTACATTTATGTTTTCGCTTAATCTACCAAAAAATACAACAACAACAACAACACACAAAATCCAAAACCTTAATTGCTGCCACCAGTCTAATAGCGCATCATCCTCCAAACCCACTCAAACCTCCACAATTCTACCACCATCATATTTTACACTGTTATTTCAGAAAGCTATAATTCAAAACTGGTAAAAAAAAGTTTCAAGTCCCTGCCAAAGTTCACTATATTTGTTGTCCAGAAACCACAGATCCCGGTTCATAACAAAACCAATGCATTTATACAAAGCAAGCTTGTAAGTAAAATTAAGGACGAAGAAACCACCTAATTAGAATTACAGATGTGATAAGTTAAGATACATAAGCACATAGCATGAATTACATTAATAACACAGCTCTCATCATTTGAGGAAAGTCTTATTTCAATCTGGAAACCAAAAGCAACACAATAATTTAACACTGATAACATGAGAAAAGCCGATTAAAAGATGGTCTGGAGTTAAAAAGACCACAAACCTAGAAGAAGTCAAACACTCTCTCTCTCTCTCTCTCTCTCTGCAATCAACAACTAATTTCACCAACTCTGATCAAACACATCCAGTAAATTCTATTTGTATGAAGGTTATTACTTGGCACTTCTAATTAGATATTCTACCGGGAAAGAAGTCTGAAGAGGGCATATCTTCTATCCGTTGGACATCTTCCCTTAGTAACTCTTGCTCTAGCTGACGCCTTGTCGATTTCATTACAGTCTGTTGCAAAACAAACCATGTGTTACAATAATTCAACAAAATTTACAAACCGGTAAACAAGTCCACCTTATGAGACTCCAAAATATCACATACCTTGCAAAACAGGAAAGAAATATGATGGATACTCCTAGAAAACAACCTAATTTTCAACCCATACCAATATTACTTTATTTACACTTCACAAGTTTATTACAAGAAGATATATTTACCCTTCTAATAATTAAGTATATTATTTTCAATTCTTTTGTTTATATCTTGATTTTTGGAGTGGTCAGTAGTCAGTAGGTCAGTAGTCAGTTCCCTATTTCCTAATTCTGTAGCACACTCCTGTTAAAAGGAAAAGTAAGTGCTGATTGGGACCCATCAGTCACTTCTAAGTTGAACAGGAGGGGTAAGAGGATTCTGGAAAAGATGACTTGAATTCCTAACTTTTGGAATACTAAAAAGTCATATCACAATTGATGGAAGTGCTAGCAGGTATGTCAATTTTAACCCAGCCCAGACCTAACACAACAGTCAAACAAATCCTACCCAATCTGACCATTGACCATTTGCATTCTTATGTAATAATACAAATATAAATATATGCAGTTGGGAAAATAAATAGGTTTCATAGCAAATGTATCAAGGTACTCGACTAGTATAGGGGGGTTATGAGAAATTATGTGACTGAAAGTGTTTGCTGCTTTACAATTTGGAGAGAACTGCTATGTCAGGGTGGGTGGGACCCAGACAGGGGCGGATCCAGCATAGAGCAGGGTAGGGCAACTTGCCCTACCCTGGAATTCAAAATTAGTTTCCAAGTACTAGGTTTTTGGATCTTGCCCCACCCTGGAAGAAACAAATGCCCTACACTGGAAGAAACAAATGTCCTCTTCTCTTTCTCCTCTGTAAATTTTTGTATGTCATGTTTAGATTTGAAAAAAAAAAATTTGGCATGTTGATTGTTTTTTATTTAGTACCCGATTAGATAGTAGATTTAAACCCGATTAGATATTGGATCCGCATAAATATTATCTTGCCCTACCCTCTGACGGAAATCCTAGATCCGCCCCTGGACCCAGACCAGGAGAGGTTACAGGCTTACAGCTGGGTCAGGCCAGACCACCAAATCATTGACCACATGCCAGGTTGGGCCACAACTGCAAGATCTCAGGCCTAGCCTGGGCTTCAGACAGACTTGCATTAACCCAGTCCATTGGCATTGCTATTTCTGATGATGTTTAGTGGTTTTGCTGGGGTATCTATAATTTTTCAAAGTTTACCAGGTGTACTCGTGATATTTTGGGTAAACTTGGAATTCTGTAAATAGATGTGCAGGTGTACTCATGAGCTCTCACGTTGTTGGGTTGCTGTCCAGGTATGAAGAACCAGACTTCTAGTTTAGGTTTAGATCAAGAGTTTGGGTCCAGTAAGATAATGTAATATGAGTGAGGCTATGGTAACATGCATATTACACAGAAGTCCGTGTTATGGACTCATATCTCTATTTTTAAAGTTCAAATGGTCAATCTGAACCGTTTAATATGATCTACATATGAAAATGTACTTGCTGATAAATTTTATATTTTTTAAAATCTTTTTACTATTTTTTTAGATAGGTAGGAAATCACTTTATTTGAAAATTTTGGACCATCCAATAGCAGTGATTTTCTACCTATTTAAAAAAATAGTAAAAAATTCTAAAAAAAATGTAAAATTTGTTCTCCAAGTACACTTTCATATGAAGATCATGTTTAACGGTTTGGATCGACTTTTTGAACTTTAAAAATGGAGATATAGATCCATAGCACGGATCGATCCGTAATATGCATATTACCATAGCCTCACTCATGTAATATTTCCATTTTTCATGAAACAACAAGAGTCTAATCGGCTAGGCTCTAGGTCAACAACTTGCACTAAAGAGTAAATTACACACAACCAGGCCATAAGAATATCAGCATTTTCCATTCTTTCAGTAACAAAAGAAAAAAGCTAAACAAAGGAAGCAAAGGGTGTTGAAAGAAACAGTAAAAGGATAACAATATACTGACACTCTGGCCAGCAATTAGGGAAATCAAATGGATCTCTCAGTAACATGTCCTTGAGTTAAACTAACTCCACCTCATTGCTACTAAAATTTCCACCAATTTGGACTGAAAGGGGTTTGAACCAAAAATTAAAATCAGAATGTTGAGAGACCAAAAGAAAAATCCCATTCTCCAGGGTAGAGAGACCAAAAATGAAATCGTGATTCTTTCACCACTAATGTAATTAGTCTTTAAGTCTTAAAAACGCCAAATCCATGCTTTATATATTTAATTGGGTAATTGGATTGAATTTTTTAGTTTTTTTTTATATCTGGTTCCGTTTAGATTTTTCAAAACCGAAAAGACTGAACCGACTGAATTCTATATGGTTCAAATCCATGCTTTATATATAATGTATGTAATATCAACAACTTATATTTTGGATCTACATATTTTGTATGGAATTGAACAATGTATGTCATGTCAACAACTTATATAAATAATTCATATTTATTTCTATGATTACTAAATGTATTTGTGTATGTATTGAGTTTTGAGCTTTTCAACTTTAATCTCTCTTATTTCGGTTCAACCAAACAAACCGAAATTTACTTTGGTTATTTTGGTTCCCTTGTTATTAGGTTGACAAGTTTAATTCGGTTGGTTCGGTTATATTTAGAAAACAAAATAAAATTTTGGTTTATGACTATTTTAATTTAGTTTTAACCGAACCGACCCAATGAACACCCGTAAACACAGCGGGCATGGATTAACACCAACTCTGAACTGCTATTATGAGATAGGGGGGGTAGGGGAGAGGGAGGGGGGGGGGGGGGGGGGGGGGGGGGTGGGGGGGGGGGGGGGGGGGGGGGGGGGGGGGGGGGGGGGGGGGGGGGGGGGGGGGGGGGGGGGGTTATGTATTACATTGAAATCCATGTAGGAGGCATTCATGGCAAGCCATTGCTGATCCATCAACCTGAATGCTATGCAATACAGTATGTCAAAAGCACGCTCGTTCTCTGAAAATAATACATCACAAACATCAGCTTTGATAAGATGACCAATTTGGCAGTTTAAAACAGGATTGATACCTTGAAATTTTGTCATAGTTATGTAAGATGTTAAGGCTTAGTGCCATAAGAATGCCAAATCACCAATCAACCTCAACAAATAAAATAAATAAATACCCAATGACAAACCAACAGGGACATATTTTTTCCTTACCAAAAGGAAAGAGAAGAGAAATTGGTACAAACAGGGAAATAGAGTCAACAATCTAGGAAGGGTAGCAAACAATCTAAAAATTTTAAGAACACTAATTTTGGACCTTAAAGAGTTAAAATAATAAGCATACAACTGCAGTAATGAAATACCTGAGAGAAGCTTCAAGAAAATTGCACCAAGCAATGTCCTCGGTTTAGCTGTCAAAAGGTAAAAAAAATTAAGCTTTTGCAAAATGACTGATAACAAGTCTAAATTAACACCAAAGTAAAGTTGAGTGAGACTTAGAAGGACAAAGATAGCCTTGTTCAATTCATCTCTAGAAGATCACATGCATCAAAATTTACAACACATGATAAGATCAATAAAATGAATAACTAAAGAAAGAAAAAAAGGAAAATCATTATACAATATACCAGCCAGAAGGTCAAGCATCTGAATGAGCATGAAAGTAATATTTACACCGGCCACAGCAAATGGATACTCCCATAACGCTCTATCCCCATTTTGCTTTTTAAGCAGTTCTTGAAAAGATCTCTACCAGAGAGAGAGAGAGAGAGAGAGGACAGGTGACAAAAAACAAAATATTACAAAAACTAGTAAATTTAATAAACACGGACTATCATACTGCTTTTGCAATTAGGTAAAAACAGCTCAAACAAATCATGCCCAAACTAAAAAAAAAAATGAATATATTGCAGTGCCCAACCTGGTACCAAAACTGATATGTATTTGACACCTTCTGGCATATATCGGCACAAAGTAAATAGTATTTCTGGGTTACTGTGTTGAAATTATCATTACAGCATTAATCAATAATTAGCATAAGAATCAAAGCTTTTATACAATACTAACATAGAGCAGAGAGAGAGAGAGAGAGCTCACAGGATAATTCTTTTGCAAAGAACAACAGATTCTCCAACGAAATATACCCTCCTCCTCTGCAATGCCAGCACAACAATAATGCAAATTTCATTGTAAAATAATTATGAGGCAATAGCATCTACATACCATGAACGAGTGTGTGTGCGTGTGTGTGTGAGAGAGAGAGAGAGAGACCTAAAATCAGTGGAGGGGTCTTTCCCCTGCCATCCCATTTCCTTCCATTGATCTGAAATCAAACCCAGGAGCTCTGTGCTCGGAAAAGAAGCATACCAAAGAGACTTTAGCGAATCCTATTAATTCAATAAAAATAAATCATGATAAACAATTAATTACAACCTAGAATGATGGACAATTTGAGTGCTCTTAGAAATAAGAAGAAAAAAAAACCAACACCTGGTGGTCCTTGTTTGTACTATCATAAGTAACTTCTATACGATTTTGCAACCTCTGAAGGCATTCTTCCTGCAAATAGAAAATAAAGTAAGAAAGAGAAAGAAGAACAGCTGTTTTACTGAGGGGGAAATTCCCAGCTTGTACCAGTAAAAATTCTCACAATATCCAACATAACAAGCAAACACGAGAAATAACTGTTTGTTTCTCTTCTAAATAAAAACCCCAGCAGGATCTCCTATCCTACTTAAATGCACTGTCCTTGTTCATATCCTCCAAGAAGTAGTGCAAAGAAGTACTGGTTTGGTCATTTTATAAAAATGAGAGAAAGAACAACCACAATGCACAATCTTTTAAATGATTGCTTCCATTTTTACTCCAAGTAGGTTTTCTTTCACATTTTTTGATTCACTGGGTAATCTTGAAACAAGTGCGACAGTTCATGGGACAATATTATTTCCTCAGAATAAATTTTTTGTCATATTGATAAGGAACTAAATTTTGAAACGAGAGGGATTTTAGCTCCTTAAAAAGTATTTTTTTGGTACTGCAATGGATATGTTCCAAACAGCACCAATGAAATATTAAATGCCAAAATAGCCTCATTGCCCACTTAATTTCCAAAGTGCATAAAATATTGTCATTTAATTTGACAACTCAAAAGGACATAGTTTTTCTCTCTTTTTTATTTATTTTTGTGGCTTCATCCACCAACAAACGCCTCTGGTTGCCATCTTATAAGTGCATTTACCAGAACTGAGAAGAATCAAATGTGAACCTTAACAGCATTTAATACCTGAGAAGGTGTCATATCAAAAGAAAGGCGTGCATCACTATCTCTCCTCTGAGCACAAACCAAGAGAGGCCCCTTCCTATCCATGCCGTTGATCCTGTCACACCTCAGCTGTATGAACAAATATGCTGATTTTATTACAGAAATATTATTTCTGACAACACAAGTAAATATTTTTGACATAATTCTAGCACACCATTAAAAACAAGCACATAATACTAGCACAACATCATAATCTTCTTTACTCAGAAGACTTTAAAATTATTATTTTAAAACAAAATAGTAATGAGAGAGACAAGAACAAAATATTGTATGCTTTAAAGCTACTAGGCATAACATCCAAAAAAAAAAATTCAAAAAAGAAATAGGAATTTTAAACAATTAATTGCCACTACTGATTTTTCACGCAAACCTCGGGGCTAAATATGCACATTTTTCGGAGATGTGAACAGATGATTCATTGTATGTAGACATTGAGGTTTCATATCCCAGATTACTTTAGCATTAATTTCATGTTAAGTAATGACCTACGAACTGCTGCACCCCTCCCCCAAAACACAAACACATACACACAGAAAATAAAAATAAATATAAAAAATGAAGGTTGAACATATTTTTTTCTGTCAATTTGCCATAAAAAATACTCCCCTAATACTGCATTGGGTAAAACACTTCTTGTCTCTGTACAGATAATAGAACCTTTACAGGAAGCTATCCATGTTACATACAGCCTACTTGCGTACATTTTAAAGCAAATGCCTAACCAAAATTACTGGCTAGAATTTTCCAGAGAAAGGTTCTCATTTCAGAAATGAAGGGAATGAAATCAGTATACTCCCAAATCTAGACTTTGGTTTGTTTAGAAAGCAGGTACTGAGAACTAGAATCCAATCAAAACCAATTAGGAAAACTTAGACAGAAAACAAAATTAGAATCCATATCAGCAATTTGGTATCCAAAAAATTTAGGAGTTTTTCCAAATTGCCGAGGGTAGGCAAGGAGGATATAATTTAAATCCACAAAAGAGTTTAAATGGAAACTTAATTAGATCCCAAAATTTAGAAACTGACACAAAATTAAATGGAACCAGAAAAGCACTCTTTCAGTTCCAGGATAGGAATTTACAAAATAGCGAATATAGAGGTATTTTAACTATCCGTACCCAGAAAAGCATCCCCAATATAACCTAAATTTAGTAACCAATTCTACTCAATCAACTAAAACAACTTAAGTACCACAAATGATACTGCAATTGCAAAAGAGCCTAACTTTAACAATGTTCACAGTAACAATGAAAAAGGAGATCTGACTAGATTACTTACCAGGAGAAGAATGGCAACCAGTACTTCTCTCTGATCCATGCGAAAGCCTCCTGACAGCCACAAAAGAGCCTTCAATTTCCTCCATTGTTAACTCAAAGTTCCTCTATCATACATATAAGCCACTCATTCCAATCAAAGAGCACTAAGAAGACGGAACCCTAGGATTTGGCTATCTATTCCAAAACCACAAAACTTCATGTAGTAGCACTCAACACACCTCAATTGAACAACAAATTGCACATAAGAAGCCCAAAAGAGTGCAAATTCCGAGTTAATTAAGCAGTAAAGGCCCGAAATACATATGTATAGCTTGGATGAGAGGGAGAAGGCGACCTAATTTCTTCTTATAGAGAAAGGTGCAAACTTTGCATAATGCTTTCAGTGTTCTGTATTTGGAGAAATTGGAGCGCGAAACGGTTGGTAAAGGTCTCTCTCTCTCTCTAGATTCCCTCTTTCGGCATTTCCCCTTTCTTTTTGGAGGCCCTTAAATGAGACTTGAAGCTCTCTCTCTCTCTCTGTTCTGTTCGGAAAGGATGACGTTGTAAAATATTGCAGAGTTTCATTGTAATTAGCAATTCAGTGGACTTTTAGAAGCTAAAACACGATTTACTGGGTCTATTAGGAATTAAATATTATTTTGATTTACTGAGCGCGCAGCAACGGAAACATATGCACCTGTCGGGGCCTCAGGGTGAGTATCAATGCGGTACCTTACCGCGTAGAATAACTCCAAGCCTGACCAAAAAATTTTTGGTGCCTCGGTCTACTTCAAGATTCGTGTCAGTTTAAACAGACGATGAAGATCTCATTTACACGGTAAGGTACCGTACTGGATCTGATCTCCCTGTTCGGGGGTTCTTGTACTAAATTCAATTATTTACTACGGAGATTAATGTAATCTGAGCGAGATTCTCTCCACCTCTCTCTGGATCCTTCCTCTTTCTCGGAGAAAAGAGAACTTGTCCACTATTGAAAAGTTGTAGAAAAAGCACCTTTAAAAGTGGTCTTGGTGACCTGACAAGCGATAAAATTATTTGATCAAGATGGCTTTATGTGGTCGTCCACTTTTTGTGACTCATAAAAAAAAAAAAAAAAAACAAGCAATGCAATATTTGCGTCCGGGACCTTATTAGTTAGATTTAAATGACCGAACTTAGAATTCTTTACAATTATTAAATACATTTTAGTTGCGACCAATTGATCGGCCTACGTGCAACTTGCTTGTTTTACAGAAGTAACCTTAAAAGCCCATTTTATGTTAAAGGACCAATGGGTGGTCCTTGCAAGAATCTTGTGAATTATTTACTGTTAATATTGGAGAGTTCAATTTTTTTTTATGAGGGTTATTATTGTATTAATAATCACAAAAAAAGGGAAAATAATATCAGAAAACCAGCAATGCAAAAGTTACTTTTTAAGTTAAAGTAGAGTACCCAAGTCAAAGCATGATATAGATTTATGTCAAAAAATCAATCACCGTTATAATCTGCCGTTGGACCTAATATTGATCTAACTTGAAAAGTTGTGATGTTATATAAACAATTTTAAAGGCGAAACCAACCTCACTTACAGATTTATATTTAAATCGCATCACAACTATACATTATGCAAGCTGGCTTCTCCCCCATAAACAGAGAGGTGAGAGTTAGGAGAGGACTTTCGCCAACTATATTACATTCACACCAAAAAAGGCTAATAATCGCTGAATTTTTTATTTCTAGAATTTTAAGTAATAAAATTTTGAAAGTAGTATGCAATTAGGAAAAACTCAAAACATAGACTTTGTTTCACTCAAAACATAGCATGTGTTTCATTTAGGAGTGAAATTCAGACCTAATTTGCAGACTCCCTGATTTTTTTTTCTTAATTTTTGAACGACTACAACAATAAATATTAGTACATAATTGTTTCATTTATAATAACAAATAATATGTTTTTTAATTTAAAAAAATATTAGTCTTCCTTTCAGCTTTGTCTCGACGTTTTTTTTCCAACTATAACTATTTTTAAAATTTTATTATTTTAAATTACTACAAATAAAAAATTGGCTCAATTCAGACCGCCAACCGTTGGGAGCAGAACCACCTTTTATGAGACAGAAACCCAACCCTATCATCTGACCATATCGAAGATTCAAGGATAATAATTAATAATTATTAACAAAAACCAAACGGCAACAAAATCTTTCAATAATGTTGATCAAAATGTGCAAGTAATGGACCAAAGTTTCTGTGGGGCCTACCAATGTACTGATTTGTGGGGACATGCGCTCAAGTTTAGGCTTAAGCTGTCTCCACTTTTTTGGTAATCCCTTTCATTCAGTGAGATGGTGAGAGAGATGGCCCAAAAAGAGAAATGCTTGCGTTGTAGGTAAAGTGTCTCAAGGTAACGGGGCCCGCTTTGCAGGAGTAATGACGATGACAGATGGGCCCATCTCAGAGTGATTCCCAAGTATGTCTTTGTTTTTATTAAAAAAAATGGATTTAAGGCCATTGAATACTGCTAATATAGTCATGATCATGTTGTAAAAAACGATCGTTTAGGCCGATTAGTCGTTGGTAGTGACCAAACCATCATGGATTTTTCCGACTAATCGGCTGATTATTCCCGATTATTTCCGATTATTCTCAATTATTCCTGATTAATCGCTTGACAGTACCTTACCCGTTCGACGAGCAATACCGTTATTACAAACACTGGTCCATGATACCCTGTTATTGAAGGATGGCGTGGGAAACTGTTATTCAAAAGGAGGTCGCTTGCAACTAATTAATTCGGTCTTGTTAGTAAGCCTATTTATTTAATGACATGCTTTCTCAATTGCCGAAGGTGGGTTTTTTGAAAGAATGACAGTATATGCACGAATTTTCTGTGGGGTAAAACACAAGGTGCAGGAAGAGGGGTACCATAATTAGTTGGGAAATTGTTTGTACTTCGAAACGGTTCGGTGGAATGGGAGTACCTAATCTTGAGTTGAGAAATAAAATCACTCTTGATACGATGGTGGTGGAACTAGGCAACCAACTCAGCAGAATAGTTTATGGACTCCGTACTAAACTGTCTCAGAAAACACATGACCGAATAGAGAAGAGCCTCAAGTGTGGATTGTTAATGGATCGTTCTTTGGAAGCACCTCCTAAAGCTTTATGTGCTATTCCAGTGGAGTACTCACTGGGATATAGGAGATGACAATCGATCTCCTCTGGTACGATGATTGGGGGTCGGGGACCACTCAGAACAATCCGAGATCGACAACCGAGACCACAAGCACAGTTTATTTCACTTCATGAAGCTATCTTAAAGGATTCACAAGTGTTTTCCACCTATGCTGGTACGGTACCAGCTCTGACAGAATATGAAGATCAGCTTTTTATGGCGATGGTCAACAAGTGGGGTTTACTCAGCAGCTTCGCTATATAAGTTGATGGTTTCGGCAGGAACAATAGGTTGGAATTACATGGAAGTATGGACCTCTACTGCACCTTCGAAGGTGAAAATCTTCACCTTTCTATTGCTAAGTGATCGGGTTTTGACACATGATCTTATGCAAAGACGAGGGATGCATTGCGAGATGACATGTGCAATGTGTGATGTATGCCCTGTAGAGACATCTCACCATTTGTTCTTTCAATGTTCAAACGCTCTTGAGGTTTGGGGGAGATTTCATGCTTTGCTGCAAGATGCAGACACAATAGAACAAACTTGGGAGGATTCCATTCGGTATTATTATCAACCAACAAGACAACATTCATGGTAGTACTTTGGAACCTGTGAAGGCAGTGGAATGAGGCGATATTTCATGGCGTGAAACAACCAACATGGCTAGTAGCAAGTCAAGCAATGGAGGATGCAGTTCTTTGGACCCGGTACTGCGGGAAAGATGTAAACAGCCAGTACCAGAGTAGAATTGTTGTAATGAAGGACTGTCAGTCAGTTAGTCACAGAGATAACTGGTGTTGTAATGTAGTGAGAATTGTTAGGTTTGACTATTATAATCAAATTTACTAATACAATCTTGGTAGCTACTACCAAGTTAAAAAAAAAAAAAGGATAAATCATATTGTATCAAAAGATCTTCCTAAAAGTCAACAGTTGATCTGATTTAATCCATTCCTATTAGATCGCTGAAATTGAAAAGGAAAAGAATGTCCTAGCAATCATTTCTGGAAAATTTGTTCCATTTATCATTTGAAGTAGATAACAACATTTTGTTTGTGGTTTTACTTGATTAATATAACAATTCCAAGATGAGTAAAATAATAACTAGTATCGTGCCCGTGCGTTGCAACGGAATATATGATAAGATAACAAAAATAAATTCTCATACAAAATGACAAATTTTCATAAAAAAAAAACAAAATTAGAAATATATTCTAGATTTATCACAGTAATATGTATAGAAGAAAGTAGGTAAATAAGGAAGTGAATAAAAAATTAATTTGCATTGTGATCCGCCATATAGAAAATTTCAATTGGAGAGGGAGAAATAAGGAAACAAATAAATAAGGAAAGGATAATTATATCGCTAAATTTTAGAGTCTGTTTAATTTTAATTGTAACGTATCGTGTGGCGGTATGTGTGGCGAGTATGTTTGTAACTAAATTTAAAGAGTGAGGCTATGGTGCTATGCATAGCACACATGCCTAGTGTACTACGGCTCAATATGATACTTTTTAAAATCCTAACGGTCGATCCGACCGTTCAATGTGATAATCATATGAATATGTACTTGCAAACATAATTTTACTTTTTTGAATTTTTTTACTTTTTTTAGATAGGTAGAAAAATCATTGTTTTTTGAAAATTCTGGACCATCAAAATTCTACCTATTTTAAAAATAGTAAAAAAAATTCGAAAAATGTAAAATTTAGTTTGCAAGTACATATTCATGATATTATCACATTGAACGATCGGAATCGACCGTAGGATTTTAAAAGTACCATATTGAGTCGTAGTACACTAGCCAATCGTGCTATGCATAGCACCATAGCCCTCACTCAAATTAATTTCTACACATAAAATATATGCATTTAATCAAAAGAAGATAGATTATGTGATTGGAGAGCTGAGATTAAATTCAAAAATTAATCTTTCAATCGTAGCCGTTGGCGGATCGGAAACCCAACGTGCTTAATAATGGAATGGAGATATTTTGAAAAAGGAGAAAATGTCTTGCGCTTGCTACCATTACTGATCCTTGTACAAAATGTTTAGATTAAATGTAAGTTATGTATAAAAAAATGTAAATGCACTTTATTTGAACGCATATTTCACACGCATGACGTCATTATTTTTTACGGACGAGTTTAGAATGCAATTATTCTATATGAAAAAAGAAAAAAGAAAAAGAAAATCCAGAATGTCGTAGGTGGGGTAGACCTGAAAGGTTTCATAGATCTTGACGACCTAGCTAGATCTGAAAATAGGAGGCCAACATGCATTCCGAGAGATTCTTACACGGTCCCCATGCACACTATATTAAGTAATTGCGATCAGAATCAAGGTCATTTAAATAAATCACCGCTTAATTAAATGTTTTGTTCTTCAATCGTTGTATTAGTGCAGGGATGTGTGCTCACCAAGGTTCTAAATGCGTTTATAGCGTTATAGCGGGAATGCTACAAAAAAAGCTATAGCGAATAGCGTCGCTATAGCAGAAGCTATGCCACATAGCGTTTTTTTTTTTTTTTTACATTCCATATATTCAATATTTATACTAAATATAAACATTATCTAAAGTCTCATATAACAATAAATAACACCAAAGTAATTAAGAAATTATAATATTCATATTGAACCCGTACAAAGTCCAAATTGCGGTTCAAAATATCCATAGTAATATCATAAACTATCGATTTTTCCTATTAAAAATATCTTAAGCATCATGAAAACATAATCTATTGTTTTTTCTATTCAAATTTCAATTTCGGTTTGGACTTTTTTCTATTCAAATTTCTATTTCTATTTCCAATTTCAAATTGATTTATCTGTAGCAAGTAGCAACAAATTCAATTTCGGTTTGAGCTTTTTTGGATCTTTATGTAAAGTCCATATAATTAAATTGCTTAAAAAAATCCATATTTTTTTTTTATGGTTGACGGCAAGCCGTCAACGAATATATATATAAAAAAATGCTCATATTGTATAGCGGCCGTAGCGCAAATAGCGCATTTTGATGTCATATCTTAACGATTGGAGTCCAAAAATGCTATAGCGCGCTATTTAGAACACTGGTTCTCACTGTTGTTGGATCAAATCAAATAATATAAAAACCAATCTAGGTTAGAGCGAACTTGACGAGTCCCGAATCACATAATACAGATAAAATAACTTGGTTACAACCTTAAGGGCTTGCTGGACAACAAATTTTTTATGAAAATTAAAAAGTTAAATATCGAAATGAGAATATCAATTTTCTAATTCTCAACTATAACAAATTCATGGAACAAATTTGGTACATGAGAAATCTGTTAGAAAGTTTTTTTTTTCTTGTTGTAATTAATATTTTTCCAAAAGATATTATGTTAACATCAAACTCTTTTAAGTGCATTGATACTAAACAGATTCAGATCAATATATTTGTACATATCATATTATCAAAAAATAAAAATATTAAATGAATGAATTGATCATATATTTGAATTGTGTTAATTAAAAACTTTTATACTGTTCAATTATATTTTGTTTAATTAATTGAAGATCAGCAAGTTTTAATTGTGTGTCACAGGTGGATAGATAAAAAGAGGCTACACTAACAACTTCATTAAAAAAAATAACAAAATAGTAGAAAGTATGGATAGTAATATGCATATAGAATGAATAAATTTCACGATTAAATATAATTTCAGTTATTGGAATACATAATTGCGGCATTGCAATTATTAGTATTTTAAAGGCTTTTTGTCCTATATATTTGGAGCATTAGAAGCGAGAATTTTTTTGGGTTGTCAGACTTGAACAGCTTCGAAGGTAATTCAGAAGTAATCGGAGCTTCAAATTTAATTAAGCTGGGTCTTTCACAGAGCTCCGCAGTTTGGGAACAAACCGGAACTCCAATTCAATGTTATCTTGTCCATGAAAATTAAAGCCGGTTGAGAAATAAACTCTTCGAGGGAACTGAAATGGAAAATAAAAAATATTTTAACAAACGAATGCTGAGAAAAAGTACCCACGAGACCATTTTTCCTTAGAAAATTCATAGAAATTGAACCTACCGAACAGATTCTTGAATTCGTATCCTTTGCGGAGTCCTGCGGAGCTTTTAGTCTGATCCGTTCGTTTTGATCGGACGGACCAGATCAGATCTTGTCCGAATTGAAAAAACGAACGGAATTTTGTTTTTTTTTTTCAATTCGGACAAAATCTGATCTGGTCCGTCCGATCAAAACGAACGAACCATATTAAAAGCTCCGCACGACTCCGCAGAGGATACTGGTCCACAGATTCTTAGGAGAGCTTAGTGTTTGGCAAATACCCCCACGGGTCAGACCCGTGCCCGCCCGCCCGGGACCCGTGCCCGTGCCCGTGCACGGGTTTTGCACGGGTACACGGGTTCAACGGGTACGGGTTGAGAAGGGACGGGTACGGATTTTTTTAAATTTATCCGTGATACCCGTCTCGTTTCAAACCCGTACCCGCCCGTACCGACCCGTGGACCCGTATTACCCGTACCCGAATACCCGTGCCCGTCTACCCGTAGACCCGTGCCCGCCTACCCGTACCCGAACCCGAACCAGAACCCCTGTACTTTTTTCTTTTTTTTTTTTTTCTTTTTTTTTTTGAAATTTGAAATTTTGAATTTTTTTCCCCCCTACCCCTCCAGCCCCCCCCCCCCCCCCCCCCCCTACCACCGCCGTCCAAAAAGCATTACATTACCTGCGAGCCAATTCAAAATCTCCAACAGCATATAAAAAAATAATAAATACTAAACAATTCTGTAACAGAATTATTACCTTGTAAAAGCATAAACAAATATATCTTCTTGTTAATTTTGAAGTAAGGATCTTTTGTTACACTCTAGTTTTAAGTGATCTATGTGTCAAATAAATCACAAAAATAAGATGCATAATATGTACAAAGAATTTAAATAAAGTTAAGATATTAGTGTTTGTGGTACCATAATATATGCAATGGTAATCAAGGAACTTGAAATTAGTACAAGCATGTAATAATTTAACTGGTAATATTTTTCAAAATCGAGCAAAAATAAAGAATTATATATAGATGAGAAATAATTTTTATGTTGTAAATTCAAATCATTTAAGTTGAGAATAATTTTGTTGATAATCCGTCAAGTGGCGAACAACATGGTGAAAACCCTTTATTTTTAAATTTTATTTTATAGAATTATGAAATTAAAGATAATTCCACACAAACCTCTAAAATACATATAAATCAAATGACTCCCTACTATACTAGACTTATTTCTTTTATAACAATTAATAATTTTATATAGTAGTAGAGTTGTAGATTAATAACCTAAATCACATCAGGCCTAGTCTATGATGATAATGTTGCACTTAAACAACTTATTGAATGATACATCACGTAGCAGTACAAATATATAAATCAAATAACTGTCTGTTCTTACATGTTAACTGCGACATTGCTATTGGCTGACACCGTTAGATCAAATAACTGCGACATTATCATTAGATTTATTTTTGAATAAGTTAGATTTATTTTTGAATATGTTAAGTTATTAGATTTATTTTTGAATAGGTTAGATTATATTTTTCAAATTCGGATTTATTTTTAATAGGTTAAATAAGTGTGTTATATTTAGTTTTTGAATATGCCAAGTTATTAGATTTATTTTTGAATAGGCTAGATTTAATTTTTGAAATTCGGATTTATTTTTTGAATATGCCAAGTTATTAGATTTATTTTTGAATAGGTTAGATTATATTTTTCAAATTCGGATTTATTTTTAATAGGTTAAATAAGTATGTTATATTTAGTTTTTGAATATGCCAAGTTATTAGATTTATTTTTTGAATAGGTTAGATTTAATTTTTGAAATTCGGATTTATTTTTAATAGGTTAAATAAGTATGTTATATTTAGTTTTTGAATATGCCAAGTAATTAGATTTATTTTTGAATAGGTTAGATTTAATTTTTCAAATTCGGATTTATTTTTAATAGGTTAAATAAGTATGTTATATTTAGTTTTTGAATATGTTAAGTTATTTGCATTTATTTTTGAATAGGTTAGATTTATTTTTTCAAATTCGGATTTATTTTTAATAGGTTAAATAAGTATGTTATATTTAGTTTTTGAATATGCCAAGTTATTAGATTTATTTTTGAATAGGTTAGATTATATTTTTCAAATTCGGATTTATTTTTAATATGATGAATAAGTATGTTATATTTAGTTTTTGAATATGCCAAGTTATTAGATTTATTTTTTGAAATTCGGATTTATTTTTAATAGGTTAAATAAGTATGTTAGATTTAGTTTTTGAATATGCCAAGTAATTAGATTTATTTTTGAATAGGTTAGATTTAATTTTTCAAATTCGGATTTATTTTTAATAGGTTAAATAATTGATTTAAGCAATATTGTTTTAAAATAATTCGTAACTTTGATTTTGATTTTAGTATCACAATAATTATTGAGTTCAAATATGCAATCATGTTAAATGAATTTTGATTTGTATTTTATTGGTTTAAAAAGAAAAAAGAAAAAAACAGCAGCGGAGCAAAAAAAAACAGCAGCGGAGGCAGCACTGCAGCAGCCTAAAAAACAGAAAAAAAAAAAAAAAAAAAAAAAATTACCCGCCCGGACCAGACCCGTTCTACCCGGACCTAAACCCGCTTACCCGTGACCCGTGTTGCCCGTGACCCGTGTTGCCCGTGACCCGTGTTACCCGGTGACCCGTGTTGCCCGGGGGGTTTGAGAGGGGCCGGGTAGAGTTTTTCAAAAAAATACCCGTGCTAACCCGTCCCGTGTCGCCCGTGACCCGCGTTACCCGTGACCCGCGTTGCCCGTGACCCGTCCCGGGTTTTACCCGTGCCCGCCCGCCCTTACCCGTTTGCAAGAGAGCTCAAGGTTGGGACTTGCTAATTGCTACTTGAAATCGTCTGAATTCAAATTCAGTGCAATACCTGACTATGTAAAATGAGATTTGAGTCGTCCGTCTTATTCTGACATCAATCTGTAAGCAAACTTCCTATAATCTAAATTTTGAGTTACTGGATTAATTTTGTTCTGGCTGTGAGTATTATACCTGGTCAGGTAGCTTAGGGCTAGCTTAAGAAAGAGATACGCAGAAAGAAGGAAGCAGTAGAGGTGAGTTAAGATGTGATCGGATCTGATCATAGCTAGTTTATGTTCAGAACCATAAAATTTGGAGGTAAGCGGAGGAGAAAAGAAAGCAAAGGTAAATTGTACTAAAAACTGAACAAAAACTGAACAATTTTATAACTTCTAAATCGAGATGTAAAAGAAGTGAAATCGATATCTCGTCTTCCCTTCCGTTGCTTTTTTTTGTAACGAGCCGGTTTTATATTGGAATTGTCTGCGAACCAGTCATGTGGATTTTTTTGTATTAATATCCTTTCAAATTCAGTTTGAGAAGTAAATTTTTAAATTTTTAAATTTTAATGTAGGATGCTATGATGCTGGTTTCCATAAAACTAATGCTACTAAAAGCCAACTACCGCTGTACCAATAGAGATGCTACAGACGAACGCGAATTAACATTGTATACTATATTTCTCATTTCTGCCTAACGGCTTTCTCAAAATATAAAAAATATTCCTCATTTCTTCTTGAAGCGCCGACCACACGAATCGACTATTTTTTTTTTTAAAAACATAATTATTAAAAATAAATTTAGAGAACCAATATTCTTTTTTACAAATATTATAAGTACCGAATAAATTAATTCGGTACCTCTAAGCTTCACAATTTGTTTATAATTTCTATTAAGTAAAAATTAAAATTGAATGGTGCTGAATAGACTATTCGGTACTACTTAAACATAAATGAGAGATACTGAATAGTCTATTTGATACTTATAATTTTTGAAAAAAAAAAAAATTCAATCAAGTTCATTCTCCAAATTGTATTTTTTAAATTAAGATCTGTAAAAAAATTCCGAATCGACATCCCGTTTCCTCAAACTTTTAGTTTGCAGGACTTTCCGAGGTGAAGGTACATAGAATTTGGTGCAGCGAGCTCCTTCTGGGAAAACATAGGGTCAAATGTAAACTGTTCTTTGTTTTGTTCAAAACACATGTACAGAAGATCTCAGATGAGGGGAAGAACGACCGTGCGGAGGCCACATGGCTGATGGCACATGCCCAGGTAGGACCTGGGTCCGGATCCTCTAAAGTAATCTAATTTTTTGAATTTTGGATCGAAACCGTCCGATTCGAATTCGTCATTCGAGATCGCCTTCGAAATTCGAATTCATCACTCAGGATGTGTACGCTCCTACTTCAGAATGAATTGTCACGAATTCGAATTGCACGGTGCCATCCAAAAACTAAAAATTGAGTTATTCAATTCGAGAGGCCGTCTGCCAACAAATCAGAAAGAGCGGCGGGAAGAAAAGGAACGGGGTTTAAATAAAAAAAAAAAAGGAGTCAAGGAACGGGGTGTTGGAATTGATTGTCTGTGACTATTTTGTGCGGCATGCATAAAGTTAATTTCTTTTTTTTTTTGTAAATTTGGCAGAGACTGTCAAATTATAAAGTTGAAAATTACTCACGCAAATTATCACCACACGGAACCATGCTCTCTTCGCGTTTTGTACAGCACTTTTTATTATGTGATTTTGCTTTTTAGCCCATTGTGCAGCTTATTAATTAAATGATTATAAATATTTAAATTCATATATCCCAAGGTTTTAAATAGCGTTTATAGCGTCATAGCGGGAAGGCTACAAAAAAAGCTATAGCGAATAGCATCGCTATAGCGGAAGCTATGCCACATAGCGTTTTTTTTTTTACATTCTGTATATTCAATATTTGTACTAAATATCAACATTATCTAAAGTCTCATAAAACAATAAATAACACCAAAGTAATTAAGAAATTATAATATTCATATTGAACCCGTACAAAGTCTAAATTGCGGTTCAAAATATCCATAATAATATTATAAACTATCAATTTTTTTCTATTAAAAATATCTCAAGCATCATGATTCATGACATAATCTATTTTTTTTCTATTCAAATTTCAATTCGATTTGGACTTTTTTTCTATTCAAATTTTTATTTCTATTCCCAATTTCAAATTGATTTATCTGTAGCACGCAGGAAGTAGCAACAAATTCAATTTCGGTTTGAACTTTTTTGGGTCTTTATTTAAAGTCCATATAAATTGCTTAAAAAATCTCATATTGTATAGCGGCCGTAGCGCAAATAGCGGACCGCTATCACCGCTATAGCGACCGTAGCGCAAATAGTGCATTTTAATGTCATAGTTTAGCGTTTGAGATCTAAAAACATTATAACGACGCTATAGCATGCTATTTAGAACACTGATATATCGTCAATTTCATATTGGAATAAATTTCCCAAATTTTTAAATACGACACAACTGGAATATCCGTAACTTGCGTACAAGCAATTTTTTTTTTTTAAACTTCTCACAGCCGCTCAATGTTTTTTGGTGGACCCCAAAAATTTGTAACCAATCAAAACTCACCATCTCAAATGGAATGGTCAAAGTTGATGCCAAATTTTTTTTTTATGTACCGCAACCTGAACGTGCTAAATGTAGAATTTTCAGAAAATAGTGATTTTTTTATTTATCATTTTTTTAGCAGTGTCATTTTAAAAATTTCAGAATAAATTTATTTCATAGTTTCCATCTACACGAGCCCAAGAAGTCTAAATTTATAAATATTTGACATCCGTTTTGAAAATTTTATGTGCTCTTTTATTATTTATCCCTCTAAAATATGATGAAGAAAAATTAAATGTGTATATAAGTTTATTTGGATAACTGAGTTAAACAAGTTTAATGTTCAATATATTTTTGTCAGCGTCCTTATTATTTTATTCTGTTGTTTCATCATTTTAGTTTTTATAAATTTGAGTATTTTTTTTGTATCGTAGGAAAAATATGTGTTTATTTTTTCAGAATTTTTTCAATGATGAAGTTGTTGAAATCAATACATGCCTCTTGAGACGGAATTTTTATTTTGTTTTTTTTAAAAGAAGTAGAATTTAGTTCTTTTTTCAAATAGTATTTTTTGTTTTTTTTGCGCTCGACTGTACTTCTGAAAATTTTAAGAAAATATTCTGAATTTTTAAGCTTGTCAAGTATGATTTAGAATTATTGTAATAAATTTCTCACTTAATTAAAGAATATTTCGAGCCCTTATTGGTTATGTTTATTATTCATTTATTAATAAAACTTTTAGTTAAAATTACACTGATATTTTTAAATTATTTCTTAGCTGTTGTTCCTCTATACAATATTGTATTAATTTATTATATATATTATAAAAAAATTACATTCTTTGTTTTTTTACTGCAAAGATATGTACGTAATTTTACTAAATAAACTCCATTCTTACAATGAGTTGCTATATTACAACACTCATTATCCATCAGATTTGTCATTATGATTTAAAAAAAAATAAACAACATATCTCGAGAAAGCGCGATACTTCATACCTAAATTTGATAGTTTTTGGCAAATCGAAATTATGTAATTTGTTATGTTTTGAATGAGCTTCAAATCCACTATGGAATTTTCAATCTTTATTCATCGGAACAAATTAAGTTGTATGGCTCAAGTCATTACAAAAATAACAAAAATGATGTTGAAATTTTGAGTGTGAAAACTGTCTAATGAGGTGTTTTTATAATATTTAAATCAATTTTAAGTAGATTGGATCAATACTGAGATAATTGAATCAACACTGTCACGATTATAGTGAATGTACCATATATATGATGTCTACTTCACAACCTCTTGTTCTTTTCTACTTGTATTATATATGTCAATTTCTGTATCCTCATTATCAAGATTAGTCGTATTAAAGATTTAGATACATTCCAAAATATGTGGGGACTGGGGGGGGAGTAACTATTTCTACTGTATGAGACACTAATCATGACCCGTACTACATGATTTGAAGAAAATAGTGAAAATTAGCATGAGGCAGTTATCATTTTCGAATGTGACATGCATATATTTCATATTTTAATTGTATTCGATATCTATGTATGCGGATAAAAACATAATAAAACGTGAGTAATGTGATTCAGTCACAACATGTTTAGTCACGTGGGTTGATCATTTGTGTGATGTGATCACTCTTTATCATTTTGATCACGCACGACACGTGAAAAATTGATTTAATCACGACAAGACGTACACGACACATAACTAAAGTCACGGTGTGTTAGCATGACACAACACGATGCAATTTTACCACTCTAGGAGCTTTCTTTGTTTGGACCTTAATTGATTGAGTTGCTATATAACTATTATCAGGACTAAAATCAAACGCACTAATAAGAACTGCGGACTTATTGCAATGATGCAATATTTCGTCTCTCTTCAAAGTGACGCAGATCCAATTTTTGAGAATAACACCTAAAAAATATTAAGATGTGACAAAATTATAAGAGTAAATAACACAAGACTCCCACAATCCTCCCTCCCTTTCTTTATTTCATTGAAAAATAGTATTACACAATCTTACATTTCACATCTGTTCATCTCTCCTATTTATCTAATTCAGAGAGATATTTTCGTACAGTAAATCAAATCAATTATCAATGCTAGATATAGAATTCTAATTCTAACTTTAGAAGAAATTTACCACCAGTTATTTATACAAAACAAGAAATAAACCCAAGCCAACTAAGTAAAGAAATCACAGAGGCACCGCCTCCCTCATGGGTCATGACTGCCTCATTCATGACTCATGAGCTGGCCTTATTCTACGGCTCCTTCATGACTCCTGATATAATCCTTCATGAGTCATGAGCAACTACATGACCTGTCTCGATAGTTTCCTCCTTAGACTTTATTCTTTCCTTCTTTGAGTAGATG
>JAJGRX010000278.1:0-30564 GCA_025461125.1 Carex kokanica
TTTTATGGTTTGTGGCAAGTAGCCATCTAACGTTGTATTACAAAAGAAGACTTTGTAGAAGTAAATCCAAATGTTAAAAGGCCATTGTTCGCTTGAAGTTGAACCAAAACTCTTCCATTCCTTTCACGAAGAAACATTAATGGCAGAAGCCGAGATTGTTGTACATGTCGGAGCCTCTCACCTATCAGAATCAATACAACGTAAACTCGACACATTATGGGGTGAACCTAACGAGACAGAGAACTTCACCATCTTTCGTACACCACATATCATTCGCCAAAGCAAGAAAAATCTCTTTGAGCCCTCCGTCATCTCCATCGGCCCATTCCACCATGGTTGTACGAGCCTCCAAGCCATGGAGGAGCAAAAATGGCGGTTCTTCCGGGACTTCCTGTCCCGTGGGTACCACATAAGTTTGGATCTCTATATATTAGAGATGAAGATGCTAGAAGAGAAAACACGGAGGTGTTATAATGAGACCGTGGATCTTGACAGCGATAGCTTCGTCCAGATGATGTTGCTTGATGGTTGCTTCATGCTCGAGTACTTCTTAAAACAGAAAGAAAAAAGGTTCAATTCTATTTTTGAGATTGGCTGGAATTATGCGTTCATAGATTCTGATTTGCTACTTCTAGAGAACCAAATTCCCTTCTTTGTTGTTGAGAAGTTGTGCGAGATTGGTGTAAAACAAGAAGATAGAATACATTTTGTTAATGACCTTATTTGTACTATGGCCCAAGGACCAACAAATCACCCTTTAATTCCGAACCCTCCAGCTCAAATTCATCATTTGGTCCATCTCTATCACCATTGTTCAGTGCCCAGCCCAAGGATTGCATTTGGTTCCAAGTCCTTTCATCTAACCAGAATGTTGCGCCCCAACAGAATCAAAGAATTGCTTCTTCGATTTCTTTTATGGGTGCTCATAAGAATACTTTCCGGTCCTATAAAATCACAAAATACTACTGGCAATACATGGCCGTCCGCGATTCCTTGTGCCACTGAGCTCCATGACGCGGGCATAAAATTCAGACCAAAGAACACCCCACAACATATGCTTGACATATCATTTGATAATGGTGTCTTAGAAATCCCGAGACTAACAATAACAGATAGCACAAAGCCTATTTTGGTCAACCTTATTGCATTTGAACAGTGCAAATACGGTGAAATGCATGTACACTTGACCAGCTTTGCAAGATTATTGGATTCGCTAGTCAGCACAGAAAGGGATGTGATGATACTACAGCAGTGCGGAATCATTGAGAACTGGCTGAGCAGTGAAGAGGAGTTGGCTCATTTCATCAATCAGCTCGGCGAAGGTGCGGTTTTAGAGAACGATCACTCGTTGGCTGAATTGTTTACGGAAGTGAACAGATACAGTCAATCAAGCTGGAACAAGCAACGAGCAAAATTGGTTCGTGATTATTTTAGCAGTCCATGGGCAGCGATTTCTCTTCTTGCTGCTGTGGTACTTCTAGTTCTTACATGTGTACAATCTTTCTTTGCCATTTATGCCTACTACGTTCCCCCAAGCGCATGATGCCTTAATATTCATTGTTTCACAGTATTATATATTGGGAGATTCTAAATTGATAAAAAAAAAAAAAGTGGCTTTACATGTATGTTATCAAGGATTTATTTTAGAAATCGTTTTTTTTTTTTTACCATTGTTAAGGGTATTATTCACATTTAAGGTGGTGATGGAAAATAGATGGGTTGGAAATAAGGAAAAAAAAAAAAAACAAAGATAAGGTTTCCTTTATTGCTATGTTATGTAGGAATGTTGATGCAAATCTGAATTTTCCAATTTCAAGAAAATTAACGGTTCAATTATGCACTGTCATCACTACATGGCAGTCGATGGGCTTATAAGATAAATAATTATAAGCTGGCCCAGAAAAGAATATATAGTTGATTTCATACCTTCATGGGGCCTTGCTGTGCAATGCATGACAAAAGTAGACAGAATTAGATTTTATAATTGTAACTACTGCAAATTAGGATTTCTGAAATACACACGCAATGATGTATATGTGTAAGGAATATTAATTATATTGATGGATTGATTTTATATAAATATTATAAATATGCTTATTCATTATCCCTTCACTTTCTCATAATTTTTTGTAATTTATACTCACCTTAGAGCATCTACATCTCAGCAACTCAAATGAGTTTCTAAATAACTGTTAACTACTTTTAGAAATTAAGGTCTTTATAATTTCTAATTCTCACATTTCTGAAATTAATTTTAGAGTTTCTATTAAGCCACGTCAGCAACAAATTATGAAACGAGAAATAATTTGAGCCAATTATTTGACCAACATGGAGTTTATAAACAGTTTCTTAATAAGAAACTTTACTGCATAGTTTTTAAATAAGAAACTCTTTCACATCTCTGAAACTGAATTTGAAACTGCCACATCAAATTAAAAATTCTAATAATACCACGGATGCAGATGCTCTTATTTATATTGACATGTATATGCAATTTCAAATTTACCTCTGCTCCTGGAAGCACAAAGATAAAACACGGTTAGAACTTTCAAAAATGAGCGTATGGAATTCATTAGATGATCTCGAACGACGATTATATTTCAAATTACATCTTTTTCTAAACATTTATTTTCTCAAAAATGTACATCTGCCTATGTACATTTGTCTATTCAGTTAAAACATAATTGATAACAATTGTCACACAGTTCTAATCAAATCAAATTGTGTTTTGACAACCGTCAACAACTGTCGTGGACTTTCGGATTTGTTTTTCTAACTTCTTAAAATACCCATTTGACTGTTGCTCAACTCACAATTGAGTATAATTACACCAATAATGCATACTTAACTATATCGTCAATACACACTTATTGATGCAAAAAATAAAAATTAAAACTTCACAAAAAAAAAAAAAACAGTTCAAGTTTGTTTGGCTATTATGGGATGAAAAGCTACATATAATATTCCATTATAAAAAAAATACTGTACAAATATAGAGGATACTGGAAGAGGCTTCCCTTGTTGGAATTCACTTATAGACGGATGTGGTTCATCATTTCACACGTGCACCACCGCTAGACAAAAGGAAGTATATGAATGGTGCGCTAACATGAAATCAAAATAGCTACACATCACTGGTACTATGGTATGTTCCACCTGTGCACATTATTTCGGTCCTTTTATTTTCCTGCTAATCAACCTGGCTCAGTTCAAAACATTTAATTCATACTTTCGTCGTCCTTTTTTTCCCCTGTTTTGTGTATCCGTTAATCAACATGATTAGATTTGATGTAAATACAAAAAAGTGACCATTGTTTTTAACAGATTGCCTTTTTGTCGCCACTATTTCTAAATTTCGATATTTGGGCTTCAAATTTACCATACAAGTTAATCAAAAATAGTTTATTCCCAATTTTTCTCCACTTTTTAAAGTTTTTTCTTATATTCTTAGATGTATGTATTGTGGGCGTTGCGCACTCACCAATCAGAGCCTTGCTCAGTTCTCTGTCTTCTCTCTCAGCAACTAAACTCGGCTCAATTGCTATTAGAAGTAAGATAGATTTTTCATTTTTATATCAATTGTGACGCTTCTTGTCTCTGGAAAAAGAGAAATTAGATGTGTATATGTCATATGAATTGTTTACTTTCTGAAATTGTGAACTAACCGTGTGTGTGCAATTCCCTCACATACTTTTCAATCTCTTTTAGTTTTAATTGAAATTTAAATGTAAATATTTTAATTAAAATAAAATTATACCTTATAGGAAGGCAATTGTATAGAAAATAAATCAGCTGAAATTTCGAAACCAATGAACAGTACCTTCAAATTTCTGCAATTCGAATCCAGTCATCGAATATTTTTTATATAGAACGCATCTCAAAAACAATTGGTTTTTTTCTTGCACGCATCTCGGAACAGTTCAACGGCTAGATTCGGATTGTAGGAATTTCAGGATGAACAGTAACCAATCTTAGATTTCAGCAGATTCGAATTCAATTATATAATAAGCCCTAGCCTAGGGGCATTTCATGGCAAACAAAAAGTAAGCCCTAGCTTACGGGCATTTCATGGCATTCAAATAAACCAGTGTTCAAATTACAGCATCCAAATAAAACAGAAGTCTAAAACATAAATATAAAGGAAGCTAAGTTACTAATTAAAGAGTTGTCAAATCACTCTCCGTAAAAAAAAAAAATAATGAGTTGTCGAATCCCTTTTGTGCTCGTACCGTCGCACGCGGCACGTCCCATACCATCCGACACTACCACCATCTGTGCAACTTTTTTTTTTTTTCAAATTAGTTCAATCTCGACAGTCCGATAATGATCTAATGGACCATTTCGAATCGTAATTGTCGTGATTGGCGTATCTTTCGTGTCTACTGTGCCGTGCTGTGATCAAGATAATTTCTGTGTCATACCGTGCTGTGTCTTCTTTGCCAATAATTGATCACGCCACGCGAATAGTCACAGCACGAGACACGCGAATCACAGCACGTAACCGACACGCATGCCGTGCCGTTTCGTGATAGAGCCGGCTCCGGCGTGCCATTTTTCCCACTCTAAGAACAGGCATGCTTTGGTACTCATAGTTTACACATGGATCGTTAGATCAAATTCGGACAAATCTTATCCAAGAATCTTCTTTTAATTAAATCTAAAGCAGACAATCTTTTATTAAATCTCAAATGGAAGTAAAGAGGAAAAGCGAAAAAATTAATCTCTCGTGAACATTTTATTAATAAATTTAAAATAAAAATATTTTATTAATATTTTATTTTTTTTAAAAAGGACATTTCATCAAATTCATTTTCTCTAGTTCTCTAGCCGAGATAGAGCTCCAAACCGTCTGTTTTGTGGGTCCGGATGCCTAAAGTATCTGAAATTTTAAGTTTGGATCTGGACCGTCTGATCAGGTACACGGGACCTTTCCAATATCGTGTAAGGCAAAATCGGACGGTTCGGATCCAAACTCAAAAGTTCATCTAAACCGTTCGATTTGTTGAAAACCGGGAGCCCGTCTGGAAATCCACCCCAATTTCCCAAATCAGACCTAGGAAAGGTCGAATTCACATCACCTCAGGTTACCTGACTCAAGCAAATTATGATCGGACGGTTCTTTTAACATGGCACGAATCTCAAAACAAGCCCCTTAGTCCCTTACCGTCTCCATAGGCACCGGATTGAGTTTGGCCCAGATAGGATTAATCTGGCCCGTCCGTTTCAATTTGATTGAGTCAGGTACCTGGGAGGATACGGATCAGGAAAGGTCTGAAATCCGAAAATCCTCTGAGGTAACAGAATACTTCTGTTTATATCTAGACCGTCCGATCAAAATCCGGATCAATCGGGCCTGAGGTGGACTGCCTGAAGTTCCTTTAATATCGTGCTGATTATGATCGGACGGTATGGATCTAAACAGAAATATTCTGTTGGGAATGAATTCAGGTCGGAAACCCTTCGAAAAACCCTTGGCATGTAAAAATCGGTCGCCACTCTCTCGCACCAGAGATTCTCTCCGCCAAGCTCCAGTTCTCGCAACTGTAAACTTCTCCGATTGACCCGAGAGAGAGAGAGAGAGAGAGAGATGAAGAATGTGGTGGGGATAGTGGTGTCGAACAAGATGCAAAAGTCGGTGGTGGTGGCGGTGGATCGGCTCTTCCACAACAAGCTCTACAACCGCTACGTCAAGCGCACCTCTAAGTTCATGGCGCACGACGAGAACAACGATTGCAACATCGGCGATCAGGTCCTTTTCTTTCTCTTCTCATCTCCTTTCAGCAAAATTATGCCCGATTAGATTAATCAAGTATAAGCCTTTACATCTCTGACCAAGTCTCAGTTCGGTCCCTGAACTCCCAGATTTCTTATATTGGTCCTTGGAATGCAGTCGGGTTCTTGCCCATTGAAGTTAGTGTGACTGACAGGGGTGGGGGGGGGGGGTGGTAAATATTTTTCTTGTAATTTGTTTTTATAAGAAGGGTTAATAGTAACAATTCCTGCAAAAATTAGAATGAAAGGACAAAACTGAAAATTTTCAAATTTTCAGGATTCTTGTTTGGTTACATGAATTTTCAGGGTACTGTTTGTGTCCTCAAATTCTACAGTTTGGTTGCACTATTTGGTTAGGGTTTTTCCTGAATTCACAAATCTGGAATTGATTATTGTTTTGGATTAGTATTTCTGCTGTGTGGCAATAAAGGAGAAAATCAGAACAATTTAAGGACTAATTGGTAATGAGATATCCCGTCTGAGCAATGAATATGGTAATGGGAGCTTTTGTATTTATCCCTCTGTTCTTATTTCTCTGTGTCAATTATATCAAAGTTCCATTTTCGTCCCTTAGAAATGTTATTTTTTTCTATTTTGAAGGAACTTTGTAAAGCTCTCCCTCCTTTCTTTGTTCTTTTTATAAGTAAATTAATCTAGTAGGCAGAATGTTTGTTATTCATTTTGATCAGTTCTGGGAGTTCGGGCAAATAACCGGAAAAGATTTTAAAAGAAAATTAATAAATACAGAGAGCAGAACAATATGATTTTTCTGGTAATGGAATGGCATTTCTATATCAGAAGGAACTTGATATCCCTTTGAAAATATTTTGAATTGGACAACGTTCTTTGCTAATGCTTTAACATTTGGAGTCAGTCATGTCTGATATTGGTCTTAGCTTTAGAGAAGAGATTATAGGATTCCTCAAATAAATATCTAATTTCAGGGGCAATTTGGGCGAAACAAAGCCCTCTTAGTGTGATAAAATCAGAATTGCATGTGGAGGACAAAGAAAGGATAATTGCTTTCTCTTTTTATTGAGTTTTGTTTTCAAGTGGCTGTCAAACCTTGTAGTTTACTTCAACCTAATTACTAGCAGGTCAAGAAAATATGAACTGCAATCCCTCCTGCTCCCCCACCCAAGCCTGTCAGTTTGATGAACCCATTCCATTTGATATGATTTGCACTCAAATCCCAGTCTCTGGCTACTGTTATTTGTACTCAGAATCGTAATTGAACCTGAATGGTTTCACCTCAGGCAAGTAATTATTTGCAGATATAATTAAGATTGTGGCTGCCCTATGAGGACTATTTTTTGGGTCTAATTGGCAACAAAACATATTCCTTGGTTAAAGAAAAAAAAAAAATCTGTCAATTTTCTTTTCTCCAGGTTAGATTGGATAATTCAAGGCCATTGAGCAAGAGAAAAACACTTTGTTGTGGCTGAAATCCTTCGTAGAGCTAAAATCTATACCCCTCCTTCACCTACGGCAACTCCAGTTACAGGAGCAGGTGCAGCTGGAGTTGCTTCTCCTCCATCTTCTTGAGACAGTAGTTCAGCTTTTGGTTACATTTGGTAGAAAGGAAAAAAATAGTTCCGATTATGTTTCTTTTATAATTTGAATTGCTGGGAGAAATTATGTCTTTTACTTCCCTTTGTCTGGACCTTTAATAAGTGTTTTGCACTGGACAAATCGACCTTAGAATGTTTGGTCGTCTTGTACTCTTTTTACACTTTCAATGGTGATTTCTATTGGAAGGATGTCGTCTTGTAAAATTCAATTTTATGGTCAATTGAAAGATCTTTTACTACGTGGTTTACTTTCACACTATTATTAAATTCATGAGGGAATGAAGAGCTAAGAAAACTTGACAAGGGTCTATAGTTTCATTCAGTAATAACAACTCAGAAAACAAGAAAACAGATCAGGTTAATGACAAGAAAAACAAAAGCTGAGTATATTCTGCTATTCATCTTATCAGGCAAGGTTATAATGTCATTTTCTAAGGAAATGTCATGATTTTCATCAAAAAATTTGATCAAAACAAAGTGTCAACAATGATGCAAAATATTTCTATTAACACAATAATACTAGTGAGTATACTAGTACTTCGCTATATACATTAATATTAGGAGTCTTTTGCAATGGAAGGAGATGAGATGGGTTGAAGTTCAACCATGCCTGGCACTTCTTCATTGAGTCCTCTACGTGACCTAAAACAAAACAAAAAATGTAAATGACGTAGCATGCTCTTTCACTGGTAATGTTTCATTAAATTATTTCCTTCTGTCACATACATATCTACCTTTGTCGAACCTGGAAGGAACTTTTAAATGGATGTACCATATGCTGAATTTGAGGGGAACCCATCTGCATAAATAAAAAAAGTTATGATTGAACATAATCGAAACCATCTAAAAAAAAGGAAAAACAGTCCTATTGTAGGTATGTACCGCCCAATACAATAAGGTGAATATGTTAATCATACGGTACCAGTATAAGTGGAAAGAATGAAAAAGAGAACTTCACATTTTGTCGCCTTGAACTTTCATCTGATGGAGATGATGTTCCACTTCCATCAGAATCCTTTCTCTTTCTGTAAAGATCGTTCATGCACCGGCATATGAAAAATAAAAGCACTCCACCAAGCACAATCATCGTCAGTATCTCAGTTATGATGGCACATACTATCACTGTAAAAAAATCAAGTGAAGAATTACAAAAAAAAAGAAAAAAGATAGGTTAATACAATTCTCCATTTAATTAAATGAAAATTTTCCTGTCGACCCCTTGTACAGCAGGACATAATGTACCCCTCAAACTTTTCCAAAAGAAAAAAGAACACAAAATAATCTAAAGCTGGTAAAATGAAAATATTATTATGCACAATTGAGCACGACTCAAACCAAACCTTGCCTGTATCCTAAAACATCAAAACCATAGTCTGGCCTGAAATCAACCAATTGGATGCCCAAAATTAATCTCTATCATTATAAAAAAATTACCTATTTTTTATTTTTGGAACAACACACCCAATGTACATGATTTCAAAACAAATCCAAACCAAGAACAAATAGAGGTATAACATGGCAATGCACTGCTTTACTATAATAGAAGTATGAAATCAAAATAATGGTGGCCACATAGGGAAATGTTATGTAAGCTCTTACAAAAAGTTTGGGTTGAACTAGTTGGCCTTCTTTTGTTGAGATGGATTGAAACCTGTGTTGAGAGAGGTGATGATCTCATCTTCAAGCAATCAGGGTAGCACCCGTAATTTCCCAAGTCATTCACAGTTACTGTTAAAACTGCGTCGTGATTTGGGCTCTGCACGTGAAGAAAAATATAGCGAGAAAAATTGATGATTTTATGGACAGCTGCTTTTCAAAATTAAAAAAAAAAAAAAAAAGCTTTTCAATTGTTTTCCAGTATAAAGTTTTTCAGTTAGTTCGGAGCAACTTCACAAAATGAAGATTATATTTTGTAAAATTCACAAACATAAGGTGCTTTCTGTAAAGTCTTCATAAACGAATGAACAATACCTTATAATATAGCCGCTGCAATGCATTGTTACAATTAAGGTGGGTCCCTTGAAATCTGATTCCTTTTCCTTTGAGAATAAAATGATTAGAAATAGTCACGTAGGTCTGTAGCAACTGCCACACTTTTCGGTATTGCGATTTAAACTCAGCTGACCCGATAAGGCTAACAGGTAGAGTTGCCATTAGTTCTCCCTCATCTACTTCCAAGGAAAGTATCAGCATAAAATCAGATTTGTTCCCTGAAGTAGTAGAAAATTACATATCAGTCCATCTATTTTTTTTTCTATTTAATGGATGTATGAATGCATCTGTATCAAAGGAACTGTACTTCACATGTATCATTATGTACAATAGAGTTAAGGCAATATGACTCATATTTCTAGCCAAGAACTGCACTGATACTGATACAAATCCTGTGATTTTTTTTTTTCTTTGTGGACTAAAGAAAAATTTTAAGGCTCTGAGCATGTGCATCCCAATTGCAAGCTGATGTGATAATTGCAGCATATATTTGCAGGAATTTAAAGTTAATTGCTAATTTAGTGAGGTTCCTTACGTAGCGGTCTTGCTGAAATTGCCACAATAACAATTGCAACTAATTTGCAAAAAGGCATTACTGGGATGCACAACTAAAAATGACAAAATTACAATGGCACTTTGCATAGTGCAGATTGGTCCGCACTACAGATCAATATTAAGTCCAAATAGTCGATCTGAACTGTTCAATGTGATCTTCATATGAAAATGTACTTCCAGACTAAATTTTATATTTTTAAGGATTTTTTTACTATATTTTTTTAGATAGGTAGAAAATCACTAATTTTCAATGGTCTAGAATTTTTAGATCAAGTGATTTTTAACCTATCTAAATAAATAACAAAAAAAATCTATAAAAATGAAAAATTTGATTTACAATTACATTTTTATATGGAGATCATGTTGAACGGTCCGGATCGATTGTTTAGACTTTATAAATGAAAATATTGATCCATAGTATGGACCATTATGCGCTATGCATAGTACCATAGCCTCACTCAAGATGATTTCACATAGTTTAAGGGATGATTGCTGAAGTTGCCGATGTGGCACAAGAAACCACATTTTACAACTGATGAAAAAAACATTCTCTTAATTTATCTAACTGCTATGATAATTAATTACCTGGAAAGTTTAAGATATCTGGGTCCAGGATTGAAAACTCAAATGTGTCTCGGTGCTTGTCGAAAATTTGAAACCCATCACTTGATTCCTTCCCTCCAAGGAATATTGATTTGGGTGCGTGCACAATTGGAGGATCATTAACAGGCTCAACTAAGACTGAGAAATAAGCTTCTTGCACTCCGTTATTGTTCATTGCATAGAGGAAAACTGTGTCGTTTCCGTAGAAATTTTCTTTTCTGGCCAAAATTGAAATAATGGAGAACAGTGAGAACACATCAACAAATTAGAATTAACCATACAAGTATATAACTAAACAAAAGAAACTTTTTGCTTGTGTTTTTACAGTATTGTATTACCCTGAAATTTGCTCCCAGTCCTAAAAACTTCTCGTAATTTCACTAAAATAAGGTGTTAATAATTTGAACTTGAATTTAATTCTTCAATAATGTTTCCCACTGAAGTATGGTAATATCCAAAAGTTGAGGAAAATGTAGTAAGCTCAGAACACTTATACAATGACAAACTGGGGATCATATCTAATTTGTAGAAAACAAGGAATATTACCCGAGATACTGGACAGATTGCAGAGCAGAATTGATCGTCTCTACTTGGCCGGCTATGATCAACTCCTTTCCACTCTGACCACCCCGACTCACAGCAACTGTACTTCCTGTGGGTTGAAGAAATTGCATCGAGATTGGTGCTAAAAATATTGTGCCAGATTGAGCTCTTATTGTGACCGAGATGTTTCCATATGTATCTGAATACATCATTTCAATTCTTCCGAATTCACTGCAGGATAACAGAAGTTTCTAACTCCAATTCTTTTTCATCATACTCAGCATCACATATCAGTATTTAGTATTTACTACATAATTTCGAAATATAATAAGATGTCTTACCTGAATTTGGGGCTGAACATTTCTTCAGTTACATTTAATTGAGATGGTAGTGAAGAAAATTGAGGAGGGTTGCATAGAACTGAGACAAATACATTCCCAGTGATAGTGTTGTTATTACTGTCAGAAATTGTGTAGTTGAAAAAATCATTCCCAAAATACCCCTTGTATGGAGTGTACCGAAGTAAGTCTCCATACCGCAAAACAGAGCCATGGTCAGGCTGCAAAACAATTAAAATTGTGAGAGCTAAGGTCTGTGTCACTTGTTACGGTTGTCAGAAATTGTGTAGTTGAAATACTTACAATTGATAACTCAATTATGTCAGCTCTTCCTCCTGCCATGTAATCGTTGGATAACACATCAAAAGCAGACGATTCATCCTCCCATACAGAAATGGTATCATCATAGGACACAGAGAAATATTTATCTGCATGTATTTTTTTATCAACTTTTTGCAAATCCTCACTAAAAAGAAATTATATTGGTTTGGTTCTATTTCCAAATATAATTTTCAAACTAAAGAAAATTTCCCTCAAAATTTGTATTGAAACTTCCGATAAGTATAACTAGATAGAAGGAAAAGGAAACTGAAATACATTATTCACAATTTGTAACTTTTAGTATTGATTTTTTTACAATAAGAAAATAGTGCTAATGAGGTTAAGGTTGTACTAATAGTGATGAGAAAAGTAAATCTCCATAATACCCTTACAAATAAACGCAGTAAATTATACCAATGAAAATTCCACAAACATAGAATGGATTTTTCAAAATAATTAAAAATTTATGTTGACATGTGAAATTTAATTGTCCACCAAAGTACCGAAATGCCCCTCAAGACAAATGCAGAAAGTTGTACCTCTAAAATATATACTTTTACAATGCACTTGTCAAATTAAAAAGTAAAGTATAATCGTAATCATTTTTCTCAGCAATAGTTGCTTAATTTTTAAATTGGTGAAGTTGTATTACCTTCATGAACTTGAACTTCAAAGGGAGAAGGAGACAGAGCATTATCCTCTAACAAAACACATACATTATAAACTCCAACTTCTCTCACAACATAGTATCCGTGATACAATCCATTGTTCATTTCAATAAAGGGATATGCTGTGATAATTGAATCATTCTTTGCTCTGATTTGCAAGTGCAGATTTGACCCAGATGAAGTTATTGGGTTCTTGGATGAGTCACAGAGCTGTACAACTACTTCAGATTTCGTTGATATCTTCACGTTTGCCTCAAATTTTATCACACTAGACTTTCCTATACTAACAATACCTGCAAACATAAATGATAATTTACAGCGATGAGTAAGAAATATGTTTATATGGTTTCAATTTTTTTTGGGAACCAAGCTCTCAATATTGGCAGAAAAGTACTATAAAGAAACATAGAGAAAATGTAAAGATAATGAACTTCACCTGGAGAAACTCTCATTAGATAAGGTTTCCCATGGTTGATTGGTACATTTCCACAAAAGATCCATACCTCATAATCTCCAAATATTTTGGGGGTTATATGCAACATTGAAATCACTTGCCCGAGTTGCAGGGTTCCCCAATATCTAGAAGAGAATTAATCAAGATTACTTTTCTTTGTGTAGAGATATACTGCCTGCTGTACTGAACTTTACTTAACCCAGTTTCAGTGTTTTCTTTTTTCATCTTTTCACGATTCGTATCATTATTATTTAAGTGAGGCTATGGTACTTTGTAAAGCAGAGATCAGTCCGTACTATGGATTACATATCTTTATTTTTATAATTCAAATAGTCGATCTGAACCACTCAACATGATCACCATATTAAAATGTTCTTGAAGACCAAATTTTACATTTTAAAAAAAACTTTACTATTTTTTTAGATAGTTAGAAAATCATCTGATCTTAAGATTCTGAACCATTCAAAAATTGTGATTTTCAACCTATCCAACAAATTGGTCAAAAAATTCTAAAAAATATAAATTTGGCCTTGAAATATATTTTCATGTGAAAATCAGGTTGAGCAGTTCAGATTGACAATTTGAACTTCAAAAATGAAGATACGAATCCATAGTACATATCAATCTGTGCTTTGCAAAGTACCATAGTTGTAGTGCTATCTATGTGCATCAAGTAGCAGCATGCATGTAATGGTATAAATCAGTACAAAAGCTGCCTCTTCTATGTACCTCTAAAACAAATTAAAGAACAAGACTAATTCACAGATAAAGAAAAACTAATCAAGAAAGCAATTCACTGTTTGATCATGGCTTCCTGAAAATGTGTGTTGAAATCTGTCAGGAGATTTCGCAAAGTATCCCTTTGCAGCAGGTGGAGCTCCCTCTGTAAAAAAAAAATTGGTGTCACTTTGTCAGATAACCATCCTGTAGTGTCTCAAAATTATTGAACCCCCTTGAATCTAAAAGAAGCAAATTACCGCTTAGATTTCGCAAAGGGAACACAATTGGACGAATGGCAGAGCCACTTGTACTGGAGATGAACTGGACGTGAAGCCTTTCTGCCTTGACTGGAGAAGGGTTGTTGTATTGGTCTGTTAGAAACACCATGAAAGACGACATCCGACCAGCAGTTGATGAGGCTAAACCTGACCCGTTAGCAAAACTTTTTGAGCTGTCGCAATAACCTATAGTCCATATTACAAAATCACTATTGCTAGTGTCAATAATATCACAGGCTAAACTGATATGTGCATCATATTAAAATCTTTAGTACTAGTAACAACATAAACATACCTATGAAAACTTTGTATTCATACACCAAATGTGATGAACTAAAACTCATTCCTGCATCAAAAACCGTGAGGTAAAAATCTCCTTGTTCTGATACCGTGAAGGAAAGCAACTGGGTTCCCAAAGCCACCTCTTGAAAATTCAGATCTGGTATTGGTACAGAGAGGTTTGAACTCTTCTTAACTACCCGGGCATCAAATGGGTGTAAACCCGGCACAGGATTTCCAAATATATCCTTCTGGTAAATAAAAATTTCCAACTTGGAGAAAATTCGGATGTTGTTTGTATCATGCCTCCATTTGCCTATGCTCTTCGCTTGATCAAAAGGTCCTAAAAAAAAAAAGAAAAGAAAAACTAAATGCCAATAATGGAATAACATCCTTAACTAAGGTTCACAAAATGAAATAAGTACAGTAGTAGCCTACTACTGGAATAGTCACTTCCAATACTAGTACAAACCAGTCGACATTATGTAGCAATATTGAACAAAAAATGCTTTGCATTATTTTCTTACAAGTTACTAAAGAAAACTTCCTGTAGATATTATTTTTCTTGACGTCCTTACCAGTTCAGTAAATTAGCATATTCCAAGATTAATGTTTTTAAAAGAATATCATTTAAAAAACTTCAGAATATTGGCTGGTATGCGATTGTTGTCAAAAGTGTTTTTCGAAACTGCACCCATCAATTTACATTATTTAAAAAATAAAGACCTTTCATATCTCACATATGAGAGTAACACATGTGAGTTGTTTGCAGTCGACACCTAATTACCCAATGATTCTGAAATTGGAATCACGTTTATGTCAGCAATGACTGGCAAATTGTTGCTAATTTAATGATTACTCTATCAAATCAATCTGTATTAAATCATATAAACTTGAAGCTGGCAATTTTTTACGAATTTACTTTGCTTTATTTTATTTCATTTTCTGCTAACGCTTATTGAATTCAGGGGAAAAACTGTCAATTTTTGGTTGAGAGCAGAAGTCTATAAGATGCTTAATTCTAAAAACAAACATGATAAATATTTCATGCTGTTTGCAAAAAAATAAATAGGCCCTTGTTATTTGTTGCGATTTTCCATTAACAAGAATTAACATTCTCGGGGTCAATAATTTAACTAACCAGTCCAAAGAAAGTAATCTGGATGCAATTTGAGTTAACCAACCTGATTTCACTGCCAATGGCAACGGCGAATTTCTCAGTTCCCTGTTATCACCAAGCACATGTACCAGAAAATTACCAGAAACAGTAAGTATAAAATCAAGACTAATATACCCCTCCTCATTCCAACCCTGATATTTGAAATCAGCTAGACGCACACTCGACCCATTCTCATAAGATACCGACAAGTTGAAATACTGATCAGTGGGCCCCAGGGCTCCTTTTTCGAGGTTATTTCCAAACGCATCACTTGGAAGTATTAAAATGGAGGCTTTAGTCCCTGCCAATACCTCATTGTAACCCATCCATGAAGCGGTACAACCGGATGGATAAACGTGCCCTTCAAAATCAAAGAGAAATTTCTGATTAGCTTTAAAGAGTGAGGCTATGATAATATGCATATTACAGATCCATTCATGCTATGGATTCATATCTCTATTTTCAAAGTTCAAACAGTCAATTCGAACTGTTAAGCATAGCCTCCATATGAAAAAATAGTTATTTCTACCTATCTAAAAAAATTGTAAAAAATTGTAAAAAAATGTAAAATTTGGTCCCAAGTACATTTAGGTATGTAGATCATGTTTAATGGTTGAGATAGATTGTTTGAACTTTGAAAAAAAAAAAAGATATGGATCCATAGCACAGAGCCATCTGTAATATGCATATTACCATAGCCTCACTCAGCTTAAATAATGAAAGACTATAATTGATGTTAATCCAGTTCCAGCCCAAATTTAGTTCAATAAAAGTACACTCAAAAGCACCGGGACTAAAATGAAAATTCTACCTGGAGTAACAGAGAAGTGGAGTGAAGAATCAACAATCCCAAGATGAATTTCCTCAATCAGTAGCCCAAAATCTCCTGCCTTGATTGGAATAAATGTGATGTTCCAATTAGTAGGGTCACCTTCTGTGTTTGAAACAAATGCCAGAAATAAACGAACTATTTCATTCTTTCCATTTACTAATACTGAGAAAGCCATGGAATGCTGAGATAAGTCAACCATTTTGCCACTAAAGGGGGGGCTTTGGAGTAGTTTGACCTTGATCGTTGCCACGTCACCGGCTAGGAATGCTGATTTGTCATCGAGCCAACTGAAGGCCAGGTTGGGTACAAGTGTTTTTTGCTGAATAAATAAAAGAACAGCTTATTATTATTGTTGTTATTTAATATAAACGGCTAATTAATGGGTCGAGGTAGGACCAACAGGTCCGGACCAGATTGACCCGTTTAATACTTGTACCTAAAATTTTAAGTTTGAATCCGGACCATCCAATCTGCTTTGGCAACTACTATTAAAAGGGGCCTTGTGCATTCCACCTCAGGCCAAATTGGCCAGGATTCTGATCAGGACAGTCCCCGATCCAAACTCAAATTTAAGTTACTTCAAGGGATTCCAGAATCCTGTGGGGTTGGGGTCCTAAATTAATTATTTATTTAATAAAACTTGTGACCCAATTAATGAATGTAGTACTTCAACAATTAATGTAACTAAGAATATATTAACTAATGGTATTATGGTGCTCTCAATCAAGCAACAAGAAACTTGTATGTATGACTGGTCATCCTGGCAATAACAGTTCCAGGACCAACAGTTGAGTTGATGGTCAAGTGAAACTCAAACACATGTGTACTTCAACTATGGAAATAAGAATAATTTTATTATTGGTGCATTCAAATATGTACCAATTAGACCTGTATTATAAGAAATGTCACACTGATACACACTGGCAACAACCAATCAGTATGAGTTTTTACTTTTTACTACTTTTCCTTTTCATAAAACAGAGAAACAATTTAACACTGTTCATGGTTTCATTTAAAACCACAATGAAAGTGTTCCACTAGATATGGGATGATCAACCTGGTTGGTGTCCATTGGCTGCCTGAGACACAGTTATTGTCAAAAACCATAGAAGAGCGCATTTTATCAAGCAGTAGTAGCGCATCCTCGCCCAATGCAGCATTTCGTCAAGCAGTTTAAATGCAATCCCACAAACACACAAACATTCGAGAGAGAGAGAGAGAGCGCAGTGAAAAGGCGCCTAAAAACAACCAACAACGGAAAGGGTGAATAGTAGCCGTTCGTTTGGGTAAATATATTAAGAGAGCTATTTTGACTTCACGCAGCGTACTAGTCATAAACTATTTCATTTATCTGGTAATAGTGCGCTGTGTGAAACTAAACTAGCTATGTTAATATATTCACCCGTTCGTATTATCGAAACGAACACATCTTTATGGAAAGGTTAACCGTTAACTATACATATCAAGCATTTTGATTCTGGACACGTGGCATGGCATTCCTACGCTGCACCCTTTTGCCCACCAATATTCACATTTACGGAGTATTATTTTTTTCCAAGTCTTCAGCATTTAATTTTTAATTGTAAAATTTGAAATTTACTTGTCACATAAACACTTTACTAATTTTATTCACATTAATTTTTAGAATGTTCCTATTCTGCAATTTCAATTTTGTAGAAGTGATAAAAATGATTTAACTTTTAAAATTGCCAGAATGGTGATGTTAATGGGATTTAAATTAGCATAAATTTCAAATCTATGAACAGTACACTTGAAATCTCTGAAATTCCGAATCCAACCGTTCAACTTTTTCTGTGCACGCATCTCAAAACAGCTGATTTTCCTATGCAGGCATCTCGAAATAATTCGACGGCTGAATTCGAAATTTCAAAAAATTTAGAGTACTGTTCATGGATCTAAAATTTCAGCAGATTTGAATCCATGTTAATGTGACACTTCATAAATTGCTAGTAGCAAGGAATTACAATTGAAATTGCAATTGTCACATCAATTTTACTGTTTCTTTGCAAATGAAATGGAGAGGTTTGTTTATGAGATTTGGTGGAGCACACCATATTTAGTGTAGAAAATTTTCAAATATTTTTTACCATCCGATAACTAACAATAATATTGAAAAACAAATATAATTATGTGTTACAGTTTTTTTGGAGATTATAAATAGGATGGGAAAAGGGAAATGATTACTATTTAGTTCAATTTTGATTTTCACTAGATATTTATTATAATGTATAATTACAGTAATAAACTTTTTTTTTGAGTAAAAATTACAGTAGTAACCTTGTTAGGAAATTTTATCAAATTACTACAATCCGATCTAATCAATAATGACCGACTAAATTCTTTTTTATGTACTGAAAACTAATCATTTCACAATTACTAAGTGTGCATTTTATAATAAATTAAATATTTAAAATATTCGGAAATTAATATGAAAGCTCAAAATGACAATTGACAGCTTGTATCATTCATTTGAAAATATATATAGGCGTAAAATGTTGGCTCCGTTCCTTTAATTATATACACGACTTAGAAAATATATAGGCGTAAAATGTTGGCTCCGTTCCTTTAATTATATACACGACTTAGAAAATATATAGGCGTAGAGTGGGATTCCCAATAAAATTTAAGCATATCATAAGTCTAATATGTCAAGTCAAATAAAAAGAACAAGTTCATAGCCACAATTTAGATTACATGATATATAAAAAAATTCAAAGAATAAAATAATGCATCTTGTAGTTATATTGCAATTACAAATGCATCTATATATATTTGAAATGATTATTCTTTTATCGCATTAACATTGATTGTGAAAAGTAACTCCGACAAAAAGGATTAAAAAATTTACTACCTTCATTTGTTTCCTCCAACATCTCAAATATTTTGCAAAATTCCACCGAGAGAAGAATAATTTTATAAAATAAAAAAGGTGTATTTTATTTTTATTATTTGTGATTCATTTAGTGCTTAATGTACAACGGTTGTAGAAACTATTTGAAAGTTTATATATAACAAAGATTAAAGAACTGCATAGAAGAATCATTTATAAATTGTGAATATTGTTAGATCAATCACACAATTAAGACTTAACCCACAAAACTGAATATCATACGAAAAGCTTGATCCACAATAGCAGATTTTTCTATTCATAACATTAACAAAATAATAAATTAAATTGGTAGCATTATTTTATTAAAATTTCCAAAAAAATAATTGGGTCGAAATAAAAATAGTATCTTTCACCACATCAGCAATTTTAAAAATTATAATTAATTAATTAATTTTAAATATTTTATTCCTGAAATTTATTGTTTATTTCAATTGCAAATGTTGATTGAGTGAAGCTAGTATGTAGTTGAACTTAGACGGTTGGTGACTTTGACTAAAAAATCTAATGAATCAGATTCAAATGACAGATTTAATTAAACCGTTAAAATTAATCTAATTTCTCATAGTTCTTCAAAATTCTAAAAAATATGCTCTCTGTATTCCAATATCGATCATGTTAATAAATACATACACATAATGTTTCATGTTGCTTCGAATATCTGTGATCATAAAATCAGCTTAATGTTTCTTTTACAGATTTTTTTTCTAATTTTGTTCCTAGTTCGTACTGTAAATTAGAGAATTAATTTCGACGACATTAACTTCTTTGCAATTTTTTTAGAAATGTCAATCTAGTACAAAACATAAAACCAAACTTTGGCTCTTCAATTATGTTGTTAGTTATAAGAGTCATTTCCTTCCTGGATCATGCACACTTTTTTTTTAATATACTAGTATTATTTTACGAATTGTCTCTAAAAAAGTGCATATTGAAAAAAAAATATTGAGACAAACACTAACAAATATAATGCAACATAAAAAAAGTTCAATAGATGAACACATAATAAAGTAATTAATTCCTTACATTAAATTACGTATACCGTATACTCCACACATAGATGAAAATCTATTAATAAATCTTAAATTTTTAGTCATACATTTAGATTTGACAATAAATAATAGTTGATTCAACAATTAAAGATAATTAATAATTTATAGAACAGTTACAAGATTCCATATACGAGAAAATGCGGTAGTTTTAACTAGCACATTCTCATTAGTCATTATGCACTGATGAGCTTAGCTTTTTGTCTTTTTTAATAAACAAACAATATACATTTCTGCTCACCTTATTCGCATGCAAGCCAGTGGTTGTAATTTATCCACTGACCAAAGAACATTAACTTACACAAAATTGCTTGAAGAAAATAAAGTCAAAATTGGTTATGGAAAATAAGTCACCATATCCTTCTAATCCAAGCAAACCCCTAGAGAGACGAATATCTAATCTATTCACTGAGGTTTTATTATGTGTTAGTGCAGCTGCTAACTTAGTTTATCAAAGGCTTAGTGAAGCAGTTCAGTTCAGCATGAGCATTTAAATAAGCTTCCAGGAACCTGCCATACAGCAACAACAAATCACAAAAAAGAAACAAATATTATTCAGATATTTCACAGAAAGGGTATTAGCCAAGAAAATAATCAACAAGTCCCGCAAATCCTTTTATATTTTTCTCTTAACTATCTTTCTTTTTGAGGTAGTTTTTTCTCTTAACTATCAAACCCTACAATTCCATTATTACCCAGTACCTCTGTACCTACCACCATCTTACATAATTGAGAGCTTAGAAACCTACGTACATTTTTATTTTACCAAATACTACTAAAAAAGGTATTACACTTTCGAATATATAGATAATACCCATTTCTCAAATTAGCAACTTGTCCAGCAAAGGTTGAGATATTCGCAATTTACACCCAACCCGTAGCTACTGCAATTAGAGTGAGGCTATGGTACTATGCATAGTGCAGATTGGTGTGTACTTACATATCAATAATTTTCTTTCCAAAGTCCAAATAGTCGATCTTAACAGTTCAACGTGATCTCCAACTCAAAATGTACTAGCAAACCATAATTTTACATTTGTTAGAATTTTTTTACTATTTTTTTAGGTAGAAAATCACTACTTTTGAATGGTCTCAAATTTTTAGATCAGGTGATTTTCTACCCATAAAAAAAATAGTAAAAAAATTCTAAAAATTGTAAAATTTGATCAACAAGTACATTTTTATATGGAGATCACGTTGAACTGTTCAGATTGATTGTTTGGACTTTAAAAATAGAGATATTGATCCATAGTATGAACCATTATGCGCTATGCATAGTACCAAAGCCTCATTCCTGCAATTAAATATATTTCTGTTTTAGTCATTCCCCTATCTATAGTTTGAGATGTTGGTCTGAAGTTCCTACGAATTTAGTCATTTTTTGCTTGAATAATCTACTTTCTAGCAGTAGGCCATTATTTGCAAACAAACCGCAAAGTTCATAAATCCAGGTATAATATTAGTATTTACAAATAGGATAAAAATACTGGACAGGGCAACTATCCTTGCACAAAAAAAATAATCAAGAAAAATCTAATGTTAAAATCTTACTTTGACATGATGAGGCATGATCTTTATATCATAAGGCGGGTGGAGCCACGACTCAGGTGGGTACGCCAAGAAATTCTCCGGCTTGCTTGTGTACACGTCAGCATGTTGATGAATATGGTATGCAAAGGAAGACTCTTTGCCGTGTCAGTTAAAAAGGTTGCACCAAAGGAACTGTTGAACAGGTCCCGTATGGCAGCTCTGCAATTTTGTCTCTCTAAATTGAGTTCATTTAAGAGCGCTTTGTAGCTTTGGCCTTTTTCTGTGCTTACTACTGCTGCATGTATCTTGCCTAGTAGCTCGAGAATAATGTTTAACTTTGCCTGTCAATAGAATTTTAACTTTTGGTAACACAGTGATTTGAGGAGGCTTTTGCATAATGAGCAAAGCATTTGACTTTTAGAACTTCTTACACACCAATTTCACCACTAACATTTAGAACTTCTTATATTCACATCGACTTTTAATCATCTTTTAGATGCTCGAATCCAACAGCTGACTGTTGGGTTTAGTATAACATATAGGCACATTACATACATTAAATATATAAAATTTGCTCCCCAACTATACTGAGCTTTTTTGCTCCAAGCACCAAGTACCACCCAATTAAATGTCAAGCAAAACTAACTGCAAGTTTGTTCCAGATTACATGGTAGTATTGGACCATTTCTGATCTTTAGTCAACATTTATGGATCCTTAATATAAAGCTCAAGTAAACCCAACATCTAAGAAGGGAAAAATAACTAGTTGGACACCCAAGTATTATGCGTTTTTTAGGAACTTCAAGGCAAAAGAGGTTGCACAATTCAATGGTAAAATTATCTCAGATGAATATCAATAATATTGAATCAGAAGCTAGAAAGGCACCAATCAACAGCTAGAGAAGAATAATATTGCACAATTGTTTACCTCTTGGAAGCGGTAGGGTTCGCTGTTTTGGATCTTAATTTCATCCTGCACAGACACAGATATTCTGTCAAAAAAAATGCAGAATAAAATGTAAATGATGAAGAGATATGACATGGCACGTACTTCAAGCTCGTGAATTATGGCAGCTGTTCGCCAGCCAGCTTTTGCAGGCCCTTTTAGGTCACTGAATAAGTGATCCCCAAAGTATATTACCTGTTACAACAAATATATCTGTGAAAAGAAAGCTCATAAATTGTATAGTACTGACATATGGTATGCTACATCAAAAGAAATGTGAGCATTACTTTAATATTTAGCAAATTGGGGATTGGTACAAAGTTGAAATGATAGCCAAAGAATTATTTAAAAGAGTAAACCAAAAACTAGTTTTGTTCAAAACACATCCCAGCCTGCCCAAAGCTTTTCCCAAGGAAACACACATTATTTAAACAGATCAGGTCGGGTGAGTCCAAGCCTGCTTTCCCAGCAGGCCTGACCCACCAGCGGATCAAGACTCCTGATTATTAAATCATAAAGTACAAGAAGCAAAATGTAAAAGAAAATTGAATTGCTAAAACCTCTGGGCCTTTCCATTTGGTGATCTGAAGGAACGATTTGAGAGAACCATGGTAATAAACTTGCTTCTGTAACAGTTTATCCACTGCTCTAAATGCCAAGGTATCCTTCTCTATGTCATAGCATCTACAAGGATTCAATAAGCACAGTTAAGATATCTAGTTAGTATGCCAAATTATGGTACTCCTTTTGGCTTAGTTCCAGTATAGGCATGATCTGACAGGTTGGTCACGTACTAGACAGCAAACAACTGACAAAACTGCACACTGGTTTGAGCCCTTTTTACAATCCATAACTTCATTTTGAGCAATTTAGGTGCTATATCAAGAACAGTTTGTGTTAACAGTGTTTCACTGGAAAGCATTATCTTACTATGTAGGTTTCACCAAGGTATGGTTGCATTGAGGATTACTATCATAGGTCAGGACTGACAATTTCAGGAACAGTGACAACACATATAATACCAGTAAAGACAGGTGCAAACTAAAATGTTGGTACAACCAAGGACATCACAATCTTCAGACAGCATCCCATTTTAACTACTAATTTAGAATTAGTAGAAGTTAACCTAAAAGGGTATTCTGAGTTATAGAAAGTTGGCTTATTGGCCTGAGCAATGACCACATCAAATAGCTCCCTCCATGAACTACCTTTCTCAATATAGCCCTACCAAAAAAATAAACAAAGAAAAGAGTAAATCAATAATGAAATGACTGAGTTGGAAAATACCAAATCAAAGTGTATGCAAATCATGAGTTTGGAGCCTGTGAACTTGGCTTTTGTTTCAGTTTGATACTTCAAAAATCCAAACTAATAATCCGAATTGTTGATCTTGTCTCAAATGATGCATGCATGTAGAAAATCATTGGGAGTTCATTGTACAAACTCAAGGGGCTGAAAGATTAATGTGTTCATGTATAAATGGTACTCAATTTTTCGACCTCTCAAACTTATATAAACAAACTCAAATTTTGACCTGCATGCATCACTTTGACATAAAAAAGATCTACGATTCAAATTTGTCATCTGGAATTTAGACAATTTTTTTCAGAAAAAAAAAGAAACGGGTAGAGAACAGTACCATGCTGGTTCATTCATCCTGAAGCAAGCATGGTTTTTTTTTCTAACAAATCAAGCGAACACAACGAAGTTAAACATTTCTAACTCCTACAACCCTCCTCCATCCCCCTTAATTGGAGAAAATATCATCACCTCTACCCTTAATCAATGTAATGAGCGGAGTCTCAGAAAAATAACAACATATAACATCATCAATTATTAGAAAGACCCATATAACCCTCCAGGCCAACTTTGGCTCAGAGAAGAGCACTACCTAGTCTAAGACATACTAAAATATCCGGCATCCTTGAGTTTGCTCATTACACATAATTCAGACATTGAATTGTTATGTTAAGACAACCGAATTCACTCAAGGCATGTTAATAGTTCACAATAGCCAAACTCTTGACAGTACCAGTGGTTGATATATATGAAGTCATACATTTTGGGACAAAAGTGAAAGCACCTCTAGCATGTAGTTCATTCCACCATCAACAAAGTAGAAGGGTGAATTGGTCAATAAGAAAAGTTTCTTTCCCTTTTCTTTCAGCCTTTGCAAATACTGTAACATCCGCTCCTGAAATATCACATTGAAAATTAATATTGAATTTATCATTTCCTAAAGTATCACATTAAGTTTGTTCAAGTTTCTGTAACATCCTTTGACATTTCAAAATTTATGTTACCATATTCTCTGATAGAGTTCTCTTCATCCTGAATTCTTACCAAAACCGTCCACTGAAATTAAACCCTATATGTCAATCAAAAGCCCACATTCTATATTTTTCAGTTAATAGTGCACCAATATTTTTTTCACAAGGAACATGCATAATGACTTAAATTAACGGAAAATCATAATCCAAAGTTCAAGTAAACACATTCAATTTGCACCACTTACATTTTTCACGAGGAACTTGTGGGGTTCAGCAAGAATTTTCCTATGAACCAAGCCACTTCTGTGAACATGTTGAATCGCATGGTTTATATCATCATATACATATGAAGTATCAAAGTCAAGCTTGGCATCTACAAAGTGTTGTACTATGTCTGCAATAAGGCAAGCCTGCATCATTACAAAGACAAATAATCCTTAGAAAAATATACACCATAGGCAATCGATCCCAAAACTAAACCAAATTCTCTTATGTTAGTCTCACCTAAAAGATCGCATCCATTTCAATATTTTGTAGAAAACAAGAAAGATAGAATCAAATACAGAAACCTCGAATATAAAGGTATAGAAAACCATGTAGAAGGTTCAAATTGAACCTTTTCAATTTACATATCAACAAGTAAACTATCAGTGATCAGTAATAGTCCATAGCAACCAATGCAATATTGGCAAGGAATGAGGTTTTAGTTAAAAGTAAAAATTAATTGAATATCACGTGAAGAGGTTACCTCGCTGAAACAAAAGAAATCCATCAGTGCAACAAGTCCCCTTTGAATGCCTCGGCCAATATGTCGAGTGCCATACAGCTCTTTTATCTTTTCCACGCTTAGCTGCTCTCAAATAATGCCAAAACAAATACTAAGAAAGCATTTAACTATACTAAAATTAATTTTTTTGTAAAGAACCACTTATTATCCATATATGCGGAAGTCCCCCCCCTTTCAGCAATTTCATATACCAAAGTTCCAATTGTATCACTAAAGCAAAAGGATAAACCCATGACATACTAAAAAAATTGGTCAATTATTTAACCTTTTTACGGCCATGAAAGCATCCATCAGTCTCAATTGACCCGAAAAAATCAAGCTTCAAAAGACAACCCTTCTGTCTATCATAATAGAGGCCTCTGACAGGAAATTTGGCGTCGTACTCAAATTGCAAGCAACTCTCTGGATACTTCAGCTGCACCATATTTAAATTAAATAATTCAAATAGAGAAGCAACTTGGATGTATGATAAAAAGAACAAGGATTAAGATTTCACAGTTGGGAATATTTGTTGGGCTAATATTTGTTAAAGAGAGTACATCCATAAAATTGATGGCGACCAAGGAACATTTTAGTCAAAATGAGGCTAAATTGCACAGCTGAAGATTAACTCGGGCTTGGGAGGTCAACTTGGGTCTAGTTTTATATATTGAAGTTACGTTTTTATGATTCCAGCCCTGTACTGGAACCAGTATAACATAATTTTATCATAACTAAAAAAAAAACTGAGGAAAAAAAGAAACGGTAATTTGAGTCGCACATAGGTGTTTGTGAAAATGCCCAACAGAAATTGTAATAATAAAGGACTAAAGGACTAGCATTGCATAGGGAAATTACCTCATAGACAAGGTGTTTCTTTGCAAGGTCATAGATCAAAACTTGTAAATTTTCAGAATAATGAGATAAAGTGTAGTCATAGTCAAATCCATACACTTGCAAATCATCAAGCTTCAGGTTTTTATTGATGTAGATACCTATAAGTGTAAATTTCAGAGAGGAAGTGAGTTGAAACTTCAAAGCTTAATGCAACAATGTATAACCCTTGTCCTATTAGGAAATAAGGCCAATATTGCTCAAATTAGCAACAAACAGCGAGCATGAAATAAAATAGAAGAACACCTTCTGGATTCATAGTAGGCATTTCCTTGAGCGCAGCTGGGATGTTGAGAAAGTTCCTCTTTGCTTCCTCAAATTCGTTTCGAATCTTCGAAATCTCTCATCGTTACAATTTGAATCAGCGTCTATGTTGCATTTATCGCGCATGAATCCTGGTCAAAAACACTCAAATTAGTTACAAATATGGTAAAATATACAAAAATCTAAAACATAAGAAGTAATTTGAAGTAGAAATATACCTCTTGATGTGTCAGATGGCATGGATTAGCTAAGAACGACGATTTCTAATAAGAAAAAACAAGTTAAAACGAATGAGCAAAAGATCGGTACGGCAACAGACAAATACAAAGAGATTAGTGCTAGAAACTAACAGCAAGATGGTTAGAAGCAGGTAAGAAGACACCAAGGCTTCTTCTCACAGCCGCCATTGGAGAGAGAGCGCGAGGTTCTCACAGAGAGAGAGAGCGAGCGCGCGGGACTCACGAGTTGTTTTGTCGTCTGCTGGATAAAAAGTACTAAAACCCAGTTGTTCTTTTGACATTTGTGTTTAATGAACCCGTTTCACAGTGCACCGAAGCAATTTCCTACACTGAAATGGTCCCCACAGAATAGCTCCTGGTTTATGTGCTTAATCATAATTTATTGGTATTCACGTTGAGTCCATACTACTTTTGAGTCCAATACCGTCCGATCCGTATTAAGATTTATGTGCAATTGAAGCATACATGCACGAATCTTAAAGCAAAGTACACAAATGTTAATATGGATCGGATGGTGACTGAGCCCATCAAACCAAAATAGGTCCGATGGGCATTGGATGGGAAACATTCGATAGAACCCTTTCGTCTAACTAAATAATATCCAGTTTGCTACAGCCTACAGATATAGAATCTCCTTTTTTTTTATTATTATATGTCGTATTATCATATTTTATAGAGAAGATTACATCATTTTCACACATAATCTTTTTAGTTTGCATTCAATTTGAACTTGTTTGCTTCCTATACTTTTTTTTTGTTTGAAGAAATATGTGACATATATTTGGACGAAGTCTAGCTGCCAAAAAAAAAAAATCATTTTTTCCACCAATTAATTGGGGCTTTTTTAATTCCTCCAGCGTGGTGTGAAAGTGCGAATTATATTGTCCTAAATAACTATAATATTTTTTATAGTTAAGTTCATACAACTTGCTAATCCTTCTTTATAAACTAGAAATATAATTAAATTTCAAATTAATTATTATTGTTTTAAGAGTTTTCACATAACACAATAATAATACAAGGTTGCCGGAATGTCAACTTGTAATTAAATGTTGAATGCCTGCACCGATTTTGCTACCTTTAAAAATGTTGAGCGCTTTATGGAATTTTTTGTTTGTTTATTTTACGGAAAAGTGGGCAATTTCATGGATCTTGGATTAAATTTGATCAATTGTTAAGTTGAAACTGATCAATTCGCGTCAAGATTCGTGTAAACTTAATTTGTAAGAATATTAAAAAGTCTGGCTAGTATGACATCAGTGTCATTTCAGTCTATATAACACCAACTCCAAAATCTATCGAATTGACTTCAAACAGTGAGTTCAAACCGTTCAAACAGATTTATTTCATTAGTTGTGCGTTTACATACAAAATTTATAATTTTTCGAATTTATGTAATATCAAATCAAGTGGTCAAATGTGTGAGTTTTTAAGTTAATTTTAATGCATTCATTTTAACATTTTGACCGCTTGATTTGATACTAAAATAACTAGAAAATATAAATTTTTGCATGTAAACGCATCACTCATAAAGTAAATCGGTTTGAACGGTTTGGATTAGTCATTTGAATTATCCAATCAATTTTGTAGTTGATGTCATATGACACCGATGTCATACTAGCCGGACTTCATATTAAAGCATTCACATAAATTTAAAACAGATCGAACGGCTATGATAAAATCTGATCTTATGCCTACCTGACAACCCATGTTCCTCATTTTATATACGTGTGGATCTTATTCTTATGTAACTGAAAATGTAATTTGGAGTCCAAAAAATTGTGAATAAATTTAAAATATTTTGTTTGATGATTTTAGAAAATGAGATATTTTATTCTTTATAAAATATCCCATAGTATCCCACTTATAGTATCCCAATGATAATTCTTCCTATTTATCTTTAAACTTTTCATGTCCATACTTCACTGATGGGCTACATTCTATTAGTTGCTCAAATGTGTATTACTATCATTTATTAGTTGCTCAAATGTATATTACTCCATTCCAGGAGCGGATGTATATGTATCCAATAGTGGTTTGATTTTACCTGCCCGGGTCAGACCCGGCCGTTCGCCCGGACCCGAGCCCGCCCTGCCCGTGCCCGTGCACGGGTTTTGCACGGGTTCACGGGTTAAACGGGTACGGTTGAGAAGGGCCGGGCACGATTTTTTAAATTTAACCCGTGATACCCGTACCCGCCCGTACCGTCCCATGGATCCGGATTACCCGTACCCGCAAACCCGTGCCCGTTTACCCGTCTACCCGTGCCCGTCTACCCGTACCTGAACCCGCCTGCCCGGATTTTTTTTTTTTTTTTTGAAATTCAAAATTTTCCCCCCAAACCTACCCTACCCCTACCCTACCCGGGGCTACCCGTCCTACCCGCCCGGACCCCTACCCGAACCCCCTTTTTAGTTTTTTTTTTTTTAAGAGTTTTGTTTTAAAATTTGAAATTATACTCCTCCCAAACAAAACTCTTTAAATACACCCCCATCCCTCACAATTTTCACATCCCAATCTCAATATTTTCATCTCTCATTCTCACTCAATCTCAATATTTTCATTATTCTCAATTTTAATTTTGTTGTTAAAAAAATATAGTTGTAAATTTAATTCATTCTACAAATACGCAAACGGAATTACGAAGGTATTGAAATTACGAAGTTCGTCACCTCCCGCAAAATTTTCCCGCGAGATTTAAGTTGCATTTTTCATGTTAGATTAAATTTTGTTAAATTGAAATATAGAATGTTAAATTTATATTTTGTTTCAATTAGTTTAACTTAATTAGTTTTTGTTAGATTTTGTATAGAATGTTAGTATTAAAATTGAATGTTAGATTTTTTTTTTGTAGAGTAATATTATTTTTTTTTGTAGAGTAATTTAAAATTTATAATTAGATTTATTGTTGAATAGGTTAGATTTAATTTTTGAAATTTGGATTTATTTTTAAATAAGTATGTTAGATTTATTTTTTGAATATGTTAAGTAATTAGATTTATTTTTGAATAGGTTAGATTTTATTTTTCAAATTCGGATTTATTTTTGATTGGTTTGAAAAATTATGTTAGATTTATTTTTTGAATATGTTAAGTAATTAGATTTATTGTTGAATAGGTTAGATTTAATTTTTCAAATTCGGATTTATTTTTAATTGTTTGAAAAATTATGTTGGATTTATTTTTGAATATGTTAAGTAATTAGATTATTGTTGAATAGGTTAGATTTAATTTTTCAAATTCGGATTTATTTTTAATTGGTTTGAAAAATTATGTTAGATTTATTTTTTGATATGTTAAGTAATTAGATTTATTGTTGAATAGGTTAGATTTAATTTTTCAAATTCGGATTTATTTTTAATGGTTTCAAAAATTATGTTGGATTTATTTTTTGAATATGTTAAGTAATTAGATTTATTTTTGAATAGGTGAGATTTTTTTTGAAATTCGGATTTATTTTTAATAGGTTTGAAAAATTATGTTAGATTTATTTTTTGAATATGTTAAGTAATTAGATTTATTGTTGAATAGGTTAGATTTAATTTTTGAAATTCGGATTATTTTTAATTGGTTTGAAAAATTATGTTAGATTTATTTTTTGAATATGTTAAGTT